>VRLP01000996.1:0-159094 GCA_009660295.1 Lophius piscatorius | reverse complement strand
GACGCACCGACTGACTGACTGACGTTCTGAGACACCCTCGTGAGTTTAGAGGCTGGCGAGCGGGGGCGGAGGAGCGCGAGGGAGGGCGCGTGACGTCACAAAGGATACAATACAATTTGGACTGTGGAATGTGAAAAAGTTATACGATTGTGTGAGTCTGCATGTGTGTTTATTCAAACAACTTTTGCACGCATGGTGCACGTTAGCATTGGTGTTAATATAAAATGTTGTGAACGGCCTACAGAGGGCGCTGTGGGAGTGTATGTAGTCAGACAGACAGACAGGCAGACAGACATATTAAAAAAAAAGAAAAAAAGAAACTAATTAAAAAAAATTATCTATTCCCTCAAGCTACTGCTCTAATGTCCATTAAAGAGAGAGAAAGTGTTTTTGTGACAGACTATGTGAAATCGGGGTTTAAAAAATTATGAAAAATGCTAAATCTTTCAAGGAGAGACACAAAACCATTGAGGATCTTTAACATGTGATTATGTATAAGTGTCAGATATAATACAATTCAGGGAACTCCAACCGCCACATTCTGACCCAAATGTATTATTATTTTATTATTAAACTGAGCTCTTCATCCTCTGTGGTAGTGACAGCTTTTCCTACAAAGCTGAAGCACACTTCTTTCTGTTTGAAGTCTTTATGCCCAAGGTTTGTGAAGTAATTGCTTTGATAATATTCATCCGAGGTTAATAGAGTCAGAATTTAACACATGTGAATATTACATGTGAATATATTCCTTCCAATGCTCCATTCAAACAGAGCTTTTAACCCCGTTTTCTCACTTCCTCAGGATACACTCACATCTTCTATGAGGACATAAACTGTCCTAAAATATTATATATAAATACTTTTAACTAAGACTTAATACTTTTAACTAACAAGAGCATGGCGTGGGTGCTTAACCAACAATATAGTCCTGATCATAACTATCATATTTTACTTTATTTCAGGAGTTAAATTGTTTAAAATCTGGTTATAGAGCGTTGTGTGTGAGGAAGACACTGGGAGGGAGGAATAAGAACTGCTTTACAGCCGAATTTATATCTGGAAAGTGTGTTTATTGAACAATATAACACACACAGACTTTACCATGAATTAATGATTAGGGAAATTAATACGTAAATAAAGATATTGACACTGAAAAAAAATTGTAATTATGTCAGTTAGTCCAAAATCCAGTCCAGTTACTGAGTGATGTACGATATGATACTGATATTACAGATTAGATAAGTGCTTTAGATATTATATTTTATTTATCTATCTATCTATCTATCTATCTATCTATCTATCTATCTATCTATCTATCTATTTATCTATCTATGAAAACAGCAAATGAGTCAATTATTCAGTCTTGTTAAATCTTCATCTCAGCATAGTTTGTGAATACTGGCACTGAACAGTCACATTAAATAACCCATATTTTGGATAATTCTTGAGTTGTTAGCACCACCATGTGGATAAATCCTGTGGAAAAGTCTCAACAACTGCTATCCCAAATATGAACGTAGGTGTTGCCCCTGATTCAAGAGAAACTTTCTAATCCTAGAAAGCTTTCCCACATCATCCTCTGGAATGTGACTCAGCCCAGAGCCTCCCAATCAAAGCTGATGTTGTCCATGAGCCACATGATTGATACGCATGGTAGCGATTTCAAGCCTTCATGCCTCTGATATGCTTGGTCTGAATACCAACGCCAGGCAGGAGACACATAACCCCCATTTCCTCCTCTCGGGATTAACTTGTACTTGAGCTCCTCCTTTGGGGCTCCTGTGAGAGGACCAGAAGATATGGACAGGTACCTCAAACAACTCTTATATTTTGTGATATTTAATATTCTGTATCCCTCATCTAAATGGTGCGGTGTTTGCTTACAGAAATGGCCTTGTGTGGATCTTGATGCGTCTCCTCCTGGTCGCCCTTGGTGTGGCAGAAACCATAGACCCTTTGACCGACTTGGGTAGGCCGTCCAGCAGTTGTCTTGTTTATTTCTCTTACATGGATCCTAACTTAATATAACATGTCTTCCAATCAGAAAATATGGCTGGGAAGTTGGTTTTCTATCAAACGGATGGAAATGCCACTTATGAAAGGGACAGAGGAGAACTGGCCTCGGACATTCCCACTGAGACCATGTTTGAACTCTTCGACCCCCAGCAGAATTTCAGCAAGGGACCGCTCATCTACACCTGGGACTTAGGGAACGGGTACGAGGCCTTTTCCATATTTGAAGTATGAATAAAGGTTTGACTTGTCCTTGTCCTTCATATGTCCTGTGATCTCTGAGCAGAGAGGTGATCCAAGGGAGTGAGCCGTATGTCCGCTATTATTACCCCGAATCAGGGAACTACACTCTGCGCCTGAAAATAGGAGTGATAGTGAATGTGACGGAATACGCACCTCTCCTCCCGGACTCTTACTCCAGGGACGTCCAAGTGCTCGGTTTGTAGTTTTACACTTATCTATGATCCACTAGTCGCAGGCAGATGTATGAGAATATGTCTGAGTTTATTTACATTTTAAGTATCATATAATGAAGGCAAAGGTCTTTTTCTCCATAAATTAGGTAAAAATAGAATAATCTAGTTCTCCCTATGTATTTCTGAGTTCTGCCTGAACTAGTCCTAGACAGTAGACTGCAGAAAAGGAATTTGAAGGAAAGGAAACATTTTTATTTTTTGTCTTAAAAAGAGAAATCATTTTGTATCGCATGTTTCACGTTCGACAAATAATTCTATCCTCAATAAATGCACCTCACTTTTTCTCAATAAAATATTACAGGTAATGTTAAGCTAGTTTTAAACGAGACGCAATGACTGTTTGCATTATGTCTATATATTCTAATTCTAAGAATAAGGAAAATTTAATTAATCTTCGTACTTTTCTCTTCTATTTAAATGTCTTATTCAGAAGCTTTTTTCTCCTAATTATTCATCTTTGATGAAATTATTAAAAGAAACTAAAACACTAATTTCAGGTAAATCATTTGCGAGCAAATTACTTTTCATTGCTAGTAATTATCATCAAATGATTCAATTTGAGCCTTTTTGTCTAGTTCTATGGTCCAATTTATTTATTTTTTGACAATTTCAACACAATTTGATTAGAATTTAAGAATGTTTGGCTTCTTTGTACTATGGTTATTTTTTGTTATGTAAAGACTGAAACTAATTTGCAGATGCCATTAAGAACATCGAGCTGAAAGGACCTTCAGATTATGAGGTGTCTCAGAACACCAGTTTGGCCATTCATGTGGACGGAAGGTAAGCTGCATTTCTTTTTTCAATTGTCTAATTTCGAACATATATTAGATTTGTTGTGATGCATATGATTAAATGACAACGAATGTACTTGATCAATACATGTGTGTTTGTGTGTGTGTGTGTGGTACGTTTTTCAGTCCTCCCATGTGGGTGTGCTGGCGTGTTCTGCCCAACTGTGTGATGGACCCAACAGCTGCGTGTACACTGACCATGCTGTATGAAAACACGCTGAGACTTAACCTCACCTTCACCTCTGCTGGCGTCCACTGCTTGGACATCAGTGTCCGCAATGACATCAGCAAGCTGCAGACCTCCATCAGTCTCTACGTCAAGAAGAGTAGTGAGTGGCCAACACATACACACACACACACACACACTCACACACACACACACAAAACTAAACTAAACTTAGCATGAAACAAATGAATCCGGATCAAACACAAAATGATCATTTTAGTTAATGAGGCGGGTTGTGCCGCCTTCAGCAGGACATCCCTATGGTGGAATTTTGGCCCTCTCTTCTTCGTTTTAGTGACCTATTCAGCGGTTTGTGAGCAGGAACCTTTCAGGAGTTTGACTTGGCCACTCCTAAACTTAAACTGTATTCTTTTTTTCCCATTCAAAGGTGGATTTACTCTTTAGTTTGGGATCATTGTCTCACTACAAGACCTCACTCGATGATGGCCTGACATTTTCCTTCAAAATGTTCTGGTAGAGATCAGTATTCGTGTTTCCCTAAATTATAGCGAGCCATCCTGATTCTGAAGCACTATTCCAAAGCCAGTTCTAGTCTTGCACCGAGGTGTAATGCTGCGTTTGGTTTACGCCAGATAAATCTTGACCCCAACTTTTAACTCATCAGTCCAGAGAATATTCATCAGGGAACCTCTGAACGTCATCAAGGTTTTAACGTTTATCTGGGTTAGTAACATGAGAGACGTCTATAGTTCCTTGGATGTTTCATTTGGATCTTTTGTGTCTTCCGGAATTGTCGTTCGACATGCCTTAGGATTTCGGAAGGTCTGTTACTTCTGTGAAGGTTCACCATTCTTCTAAGTCTCCACCATCTTTGGATAATGTGTCTCACTGTTGATCTGAGGAGTCTCAGATAAATAAGAAATAACCCTTTAACCCCTCCCTGCCTGATGTTTATCTAACACCTTCTCCTCCTCCGGAATTTCTTTGATCGAACGGAGCTGCTAGTAATCAGACCTGGTTTTGTCTCATCCAGCTGCAGCCAGTTATTGAGGTAGCTAATCATTTTTCACACAGGCCCAGTTGATATTATTGAAAACATGTATTTTGCGTTTCCCCAGGCGGCCTTCAGTTTTATATTCATGATTTTGGATGTCATCTTGGCGAGGGACATCATAACTAAGGCATTTGAATAATAAGCAAAACAAGGTTCCCTGACTTATCTGACAATTGGTTTCACTTTTATTCATCTCACAATCTGCCTGTGAGTGACCCCTCAAGCTGTGGAAAAGCCCTAAGTGCTTATAAAAGGTTTGAAAAGCCTTGGAATGTTCATGTGGGGAAGAGATCTTCAGCTTCCCGTTCACAGTCGATGATAAATGAATCCTAGTCATTAAAGTTAAATATTAAGAGTTAAATATTCATGGTTTCTTGGTGTTAACATGTTTCACATGTTACAATTATTAAAACATGAAGAAGTAGAAGTAGAAGTATGAGCAAGAGTACATTCTAAGCTAAATTAATTTGATATGGTTGAAAGTTATTGTGTGTTTTTCACACTTATATCAGCATAGATGGAGGGCCTACAGAACCATGTTGATGCACATTCATTTTTGATTTATCCAGATATTCATAGAGGAAAGACATGGAAAAATAAATAGGAACAGAAGTGATATATTTCTAGGATACAAATTTAATCAGTTTTAATCCGGTTATTTTGTGTTATCAATATTTTATGTCCTTTTCATTTTGGTGAATATATTTATTTGTTCAACTAGGTCTATGCCGTCATTCCTGACAGCAAGGGCATATCCTCGAAAATTCCCCAAATCCCTTGCATTGTACAAGCTATCCCTCTGATTGAACTTCTCAAGTAATTAAAATATGAAGTATTAGAGTAAGATATGATACGTAGATCTCCCTGACTTGATTCATATGCACTGAATCTGAACTAAACCCATCAATTGTTAGGAAACTACGTTTAGAAAAATATCGTTTTTCATAAAAAGGACCCATACTGAGCAAAATATGAGCTATTAGAGTGAAATTTGAATCAAACAAGATAGATCTTTTGAGTCAATTCATCATATCTGAACCTAATTGCACCAATGGATAGGAAGTTATTTCTGGAAAATAGTGTTTTTTGTAGAAAAGCGCCCCCTACTGAAGAAAATCTGAACTTTTCAAGTAAAATATCATAAATACAAATGAAAATACAATACAATACAATTCATTCATATGCCTCAAATTTGGACTAAATAGTACTAATGGTTATTTAGTTTCATATTTGAGCCTTTTGATTGAGAAGTTTGATAGTAAGTGTTTTCCTTTATTAATAAAATCTGATCAATTTTGTTATAATCAATCAAATATGTCCCATTATTGTAAATATATTTTTTTAATTACAAGGTTTTTCCAATAAATGTATATTCATTTTTTAAGATTGTAAAAATGAATGAATTAATATGTTTTCTCTTCAATGCATTGCCCGTTGCTGTAAAATAAGATCAGTTAACTTCTTCATGGCAGTTTTAATTTTCCCAGAGCTGAGATTCATTTGCGCTTTGAATGTATAAAATAAATCCATATTAATGAAATTCATGAATTCGATTCAAGGGATGTATAAAGATTCTTTGAAATGAACTATCCAAAATATAAAAAGTTTTGAAACTAAGGGACAGGGATCTGTGTCATGGCGTGTTTCCGATAAATCTGACCATGTGCCTCATAGCTGTGTTAGTTCCAGTGATAAATGGGAACATGAGGGAATGTGAGCACAGGGTGATCCGACTCCTCAGCATGTCTCCTATGTTCAATTGATTCATCCATGTTGTTGTCCGACTGAAACCTATGAAAACCATATTTCAGCGTCATAACCTGACTATCAACGACACCAAAATAAGAAAACTTTGACCTCTGATGCTCTGATGTTGATATTCTTCTGTGTGGCTTATAGATGGTGACACATCCGGATCACATGACCTTTCATATCAACCAGATAATGAAATTGACATGTAATAACACGGTTATAAACAGGGTTCACTCATTGCATTTATCAGATGTGACGCAATGCCTCAAACATTGTGTGAATAATCTATGATCATCTTATTCATTCAAAACATTCGATTGATCGGATAGTTGCTGATAGTTTCAAATGGAAAAAGATGATTTTAAAGAAACAAATTTAGAAAAATAATACATCATTCCAGTCCAGACCCATTTCATCATGTAGACTATATATTTCGAACATATTTCTGAAGTAGTTTTTTTCTAAATTGTGTAAGAAATCTGAAATGTTACATCATGCTACTTTTGTAATTCCCCCCTCTTTATCAAATAAATCAGCTTGAAAGTCTTCTTTTCAATTCAGGACCCTTTTTTATTTACAATTATACAACATAAATCAAACTTTGCTAATGAGGTTTTACTACATGAAAATTTTACAATATCAACAAAACTAACTTTGAATACATTTTTTAAAATATCAAATTGAGCAAAATAATTTTTCATAAATAGTTTACTGTCGTTTACAGAACATGTTATTAGAGAATAAGATTGTAAAATTGACTGAAAATGCCATTTAGTAACAGAGAACCAACTGAAAATGAACGCTTTATGAGTTAGAAATTAACAATACCAGAGGAAAAATAAGGGTAAGAATTATGTACGCTTTAGGCAGATAAAAAAGGGAAATAACAGATTGTTTTTTCTCTATTGATTTTTAGTTCTGTCCAAATAAGGGATTGCTGGACTGCTGGAACTATTTTGAATATCTAATACTACAATATGGGAAATATTTCAGTTTATAATTTAATTGAAATGAAATGAGGGGGTTTAAAGGAGGATAGAGTTTTATGTGTGTCGTCTTCTTTAACAGAAAAAATGTTTTTCTTTTTATTGACATGATGGGGAAATGCAGATTTCTAGCAATTGGGTTTGTGTGGGTGTTGGTCTCATTTACGTGTTGTCTGTCTTGTTAATTATTGTTAGGTTTACCCGTTTGGACTGACAAAAGAATAAAAAATTAAATCTTAAAAAAATATATAAAATCTTTCAAAAAATAAACAAATAAATAAATAAATAAACTTCTGATAGCATTTAAAGGGGTCTGCAGCAGTGTTGTGACCTGGTGTCTGTTGGGACGTTTACTAAGAGGTTTACTCTGTTTGATTTGTAGGTTACATTCACATGCTCTTCATGTGGTCATCTGCCGCCATTCTTGTAGCGACCTTCACCTTCATCACTGTCATCGCTTGCCGCCCCCGAGTCTACAGCAAATCACAGGTAGAAAATTGAGAATGTTGAACTGAAGAGCTGAATGAAGGCCCGACGATCTGCTCTTTGGAGATGTTTTGGTTGAGTGGGAAATATTGCTGCTGAGTGACTGTAAATACAACAGACGTATGATTGTGTTCGTCATCTCTGGTGAATAGAAGACCCCCCTCCATAGTGAGCATCAGGACCAACATTTGAATGCAGATTATGACCACAAGGATGCTGTATTCGTGCAAAACAATGTATACGTCCTTGAAATATTGTGCATGGTTCAGAAATGTTATCAGAAATGGTCATTTCTGAAACTAACTGTGAGAGACTTGTTTAACAACTCACTTATATATTCTTTGGCTGTACTGCAGATTGCTGAATCCACTAACGCCGTCTTCCTGAAGAACCAGGACTCCGATGGTCAGACCTCTATTCATTTTAACATGTCCAGAGTGGAGAGGGGAGAAAAGGAGCCACTATTACAACATGGCCTTCAGTACTCTTAACCCTCTGGATCACTGAACCTGTGGCTACATGAACGTTTAGGTGTTTTTGAGAAGAAAGTGCACAATCAAGGCATTACAGAAGAAAATAAATGGTAGTCTTGAATATCTAGAAGTTATATAAGAATAAGTCTAAATCCGTGCAGTGAGTCCAGCTGCCTAAGAAGTAGCTGTGTGTGTAGTGTTTTGTTTTAAGCTGTGTTAACTGATGATTAGTAGGTGTGTCTAGTAGAACAACATGACTTGTGTGTGTTTTTAGGTAGGTTGCAGATAATTGATATCTGCAACCTACCTCCTTGATCTTAGGCTGACATTCAAATGAACAAGTTTATTAATGACATTTTTTCATTTGATTTTTAATCAAGGAGATGTGATTTCAATGTTTTTTTTTTGTTTTTTTACATGGATACATAATTACCATAACTTTGCTTATAAGAAACCCAATTATAACAGGTTTATTTGTTTTTTTAGAACCTTCGGCTTTTCTTGGAGTAATTAAAGATATGAAATATTTTTTGAACATACAGTATAGAGTATTTACTACATATACTTTACAATTTTAGTACACAAAATGTCAATAGGATTTATCATTTTGGATGGTTTTGCCTGTTGAAGGTTTGCATAGCTGGAATTATAGCTAAATAATATTTTGTTTCTTTGTAGTTGGTTAGTCAAATGTTTGCTAGACTTATTATTGTATTCAAAATTATATTTCAATTGTTCATTGAGAAACTGTGTTATTTCTATTTCTTCTATATGGAATTTTGACTTTTGTAACTCATTTAATATTTATTCAATCGGATCGTTTGAGTAGGTTTCTGTAAGTTGCTTAATTTTCTTTTCCAGATATCTTTCAAGTTCCCGTTCCTTTTCTTTTTCTTTAGCTGTGTCCCATAGAATTGACGTTGAAATTTTTTTGGGGAGTCGTTCATTTCCATAAAGAATTTTGAAAATGATCCACAAAATAGTTTTTAAATAATCACGTTTAAAAGACGGATCGGCAGCGGACGGAGCGGCGGACGCGGCGGCGGATGAAATGGAAAAATTCCTTGCATTCCATCAAAGGGTTGTTGCAATATTTCAGTTTGGATCGAAGCCGTGGACCAGCGTCGCCACCCCAACAGGAAATGAAGAACAAGGAACCCTACTTTTACAAATACTCATTTTAAACCTTGAGAGTAGCACAGTCGCATCACAACAAGAAGGTTCCTGGTTCAAATCCACCTCTGCTCCGTTTGGACCTCAAAGAGAGTTCGTATGTTCTCCTTGTATATTCATGGGTTCTCTCCGGGTACTACAGTACTCTGGGTACTACAGGTACTACACTTTCCAAAAACATGCAATATATGTGAATAGGCAACTCTAAATTGCCTGTAGGTGTGAATGTGAGCATGGATAGCAGTCCATTCTAACATGGACCTGTACCTTCCTTCTCACTTATGTCAGCTGACATAGGCTCTAGCACCCGGCCAACCCTGAACAGGGTAAGTGGTTACAGAAAATGAATGAAACAGGATTTTGCAGCAAAGAAAATGTTCAGTAAGAAGACCACATTCTGCAAAAGTGCTTTAAAAAATGTGCTAAAATAAAGCATCAAAGTGCTGGGATAGTAGAGTTACTCACACAAGTGTTTGAAGACCGTTGTCCTCTGTTTGACACGTCACAGCATTTTCTCCTGATGAATACCGGCTGTCAGAGATGCTGTGAGGAACTGCAGGTGAAAAGTGACTGAGTCATCCTGTCAGATGATCGACCTTGAGCTACTTTGGTTAAAGCAGCTGTCCACAGTTTTACCCTCAAACATTTGTCCAAGAATTACTCTATTACAATCATCTACATCTGCTGAAAATGTCTCGCGGCACAAAGTTAGGGTTGGGTGACTCCAGAATGTCTTTGTGAAAGAACCTAAACATGTGCGCTGTATTTTCGAATGTGCTATTTTGCAGCTGTCACATGGTCATAGAAAAAAAGTTTCTATTGACCCTTCCATCCTAAAAAGTTTGCTCTCTGGCAAAAAACACGGTTTTCAATACACAAGCAGGACAACTGAAATAAACTCTTATTCACAATAAATGGCCTCACTAGCCCTTTCTTAAAAGTATATTTTGAAATGAGTGAAACATTTTTTGTGGACACAAGAATAATATCTTAACATAAATAAGAATAACTTTTTTTTTTTCTCTTTTTCGGACAACGCATTAGCTGAGCACATTAGCATAGCATGCAAACTAAGTATAGTCTACTGGTAAATATTCATTAGCATACAAGCTTTGCACAAATAACATAGCAATCTAGCATTAGCATAGCATACTAGCATTTGAATAGTATACTTGCACTGCCATGGTAGCATAAGGTACGACAGCTCAACATGGCCAAATTAACTGATTATCAAATTGCAATGTTCCTACATTTGCAATTCATGATTAGCCCTGCAGGCCAACAACATAAATTGCAGAAGAATAAATGATCAAAACCTGTAATTATAAACATAGATATGCTCATTAACGCACAGAAAGCTCTATGGGGATGGGAGGAACCTGGGAGTCCACTGGATGATTCTCTATGGTTTGTGACAACAAGCATGAGTTTTCATATTTAGATGCCATCATTTGAAATGTTGCTGATTTAAAAAAAACATTAAGTAATGATGGATAAGTTGGATACAGAGTTCCAAACCTGCCGGCTTGTCTGTTTGTAATGTTCAGTTCCTTCCAGGAAAACATTTCTCTCTTGACTTGGGAACCTGTCTTTGTCTAGCCTCATCTTTTTTGGCTTTTGTGATTTCATGCAGTTTCACGTATGGGGTAATTTACCTCCCACAGCAAGTCATCCTTATCACTAATGGGCTTTATTGACAGGAGCGGTTGGCTGATATTGCCACCCGTTGACCAAACACTTCTTCAAAATTGAGGCAGACTTGGATTAACCCTTTCTTGCTTTCATTTAAAAAACAGAGCACTGTTTTGGAGGATGTATGTTTTACCAACTGGGAAATAAAGTTCAATTCAATGCTAAAAGGTTTTTAAACGTTAACCATGTCTTCTCAGCCTCTGCCTCCTATTTTCCCCTCTGTCCTCCCCTCATTTATCTCGATGGTTCTGACACCTCAGCCTCTCTCTTCCTCCCCTGTTGAATAACAGTCTGACTCACCAATGTCTGATATGGCACTTTACCATCAAAGCCCATCCAGACACCAGAAAAAGACTCATTAACAACTGTCCTCAGCCCTACATGTCATTTTCTTGCTGAAAAGGGTCTTCAATGCACCTCTTCCTTACAATTCATTTAATTCATCAGTTTTTAAAGATCAACAACTAATGCTTGTAAAATCAAACATATAAAATCAAGGTCAACAACGAAATGTTTTCTGATCCATTATTGAGTGAAATACATGGACGGAGAATGTTCAGGTGTCTCTTTTCCTGGAAAGTGAATGTGTTTGAGGAACATCTTTGTTCCTTTCTAAAAAGATGTTTTGACATGTTTTTTATGTTCACTTGCACTGCAACAGCAACAGCAACAACAACAACAACAACAGAGACCCGCTTTGTATGTTTAACCCTGATATGTTCGTGTTAGTATCTCCTTTTATTTACCTTTATAATATTATAATACTCTACTCTCTATAAGATTTATATTCATACAGAAGCTCTGTGGCACATTCTGTCTGATGAAACATATTGTTTTCTCATGTTCCGTCCATCTTACACGTAAAGAGCGGGTAAACTATTAGGATTTACTAAGGTTTTTTTTTATTGAGACATTATTCCATTCTCAGCTGTTTGGCCAGAAGGAGTTGCCTCGTCTGAGGGAGTGTGACTGTGACGTCACGCGTGACCTATGGCCTCTCTCATCTGCTAAGTGTTACTAATGCCACCAAGGACACCTGTTGTTGCATTTGACCCGAGCCATCGGAATCTGAAAATCCTGCTCAGCCTGTTTAATTAACTGCGCATGACAAGACACTAATAGGAGACAAGCTGATGATCTTGCATATATGCTCAAGCTACACCGATGCTGTTGTCGGCAAAAGCAAGGGTGTATTCCTCCAAAAAAAGACCTTGTGACTCATTAATAATCTGATACTATGATCTAAGATAAGATCCTACAGTCACTCAATAATGAACATAAATGTAGTTACTTATTTTGCTGAGCTCGGTAATAAAACGAGAAAGATTTCCTTTCAATTTCCATTCATCTGAACTAAATTTAGATCTATCTTATATATATATATATATATATATATATATATATATTTGTATAAAAGATATATCTTGTGTAAATTCATAAAGGCAGTTTGGACATAATGGTTGTATAACGTTAAAAAAACAAACAGTGTTTTTAAAACAAACAAACACACAAAACAAACCATAGTGAGTAAAATATGAACTATCAGAGTAAAATACATGAAACATTCATGATACATGAATGATGGATCTCCTCGAGTCGATTCTTTTGCAATAATTTGCACTGAATCGGACCAGCATTGAGAGATAATGACCCGAAAACTTCTGGAGATAAAGTTCTGGTGGCAACTGACCTTTCACAAAATCAATCCATTTCTTCGTCTAATCTTTGAGGGAATAAAATTTAAAAAGGGATCCATGAAATACTGGCGACGATGATTCCATAATATAAAAACTAGTAGAGCCTCAGAATGATTTCAGATGACTCAGATTTATGGTACATTTATTCATAAATTGGCACTTTAAACACTCAAAAGCATTTAACGGCACTTAAGTCTCCATAAAAAGGCCACAATAATGAAACATTACATTAAACACTCATTGTAGAAATTATAGATGTAAATCCATATTTCATTTCAGAATTTTTGAGAATTTTGATGATGTTTTTTTTTGAGAATCCACTGGAACAATATTACAAACAATAATATTATGAACGCGTGGAAAAGGCAGAAGAAGAAGGACTGCGATAAACCCACTGGCGACACTGGTCTCAGAAACACAAGCAAACAAGAAAGCTTCACAATGTCCACATCATGTTTTTTCATACATAAGCAGGAAAGACAAATCAGAATCAGTCTTTCCATGAGAGAAATCAGCCTATTCCAGCAATTCTCTAACTACCAACCAGAACTGTGTGTCAGATAAAGTGCCAAATGTGATTTTTTAAGTTAAAACTCCCTTAAAATGACAGATCTTGTTTCTACAGTGGTTTGATTGATGGTGGTTTCTAAGATAAAACATTAACCAGACTTCTTCCAGAATCTTTCCTGCTGCCCGCCACACAGCAAAGGGCTGCCACTCACACAAGAACGGTAAAGTGCATACACCTGCAGTAGAAGGACATGCCTGCAACTCCACCTGACTGGAGAGGATTTTCAGTACTTTAAAGCTTTTGAGGGTGGGGGTGGGAGGGGGGGCATGGGCGTGGGCAGCCGGGATAAGCATGTCCGAGCACAGCTTACCTGAGGGGACCTTTTATTGTATATTTAATTTGAACCTTCAGTGCGTTCACACATTCAAGGCCTATTGTAAAATGGCACACATGAACAAATTAACAGTTAAGTTTTGCCCAATTTAGCTCCAAACAAATTGTTTCAATTTGCGCGCAGATATATTTTTTAAATCACTTTTTTTATTTACAGCAATAATAATGGTCTTGTTCCTATTGACTTTACGAGTAAAAATATTTGAAATGAAACATCTAATTATTAAATCTAAATGTCAATGTTAAATCTAAATGTTCAATTTGAATCTAACAATAAATGTGATGCATACATCTAAATATAAATGTTAAATCTAAATGTTCAATTTGAATCTAAATGTTAAATCTAAAAGTAAATTTTACATCTAAACGCTAAATTTATCAATATCAATATCGAAATATAAGTGTTGAATCTAAAAGTAAATGTTAAATCTAAATCTCAACGTGTATCACAAAACGAAATATATTGCCAATATGCAAATTCACGGTGCCGTAACCAGCAGAGATTGTTAAAAAAAAAAGCTTGATGGAAGGAGTTAGTTCTATCAATGTGTCTGCCATTCAAATTATTCCATCTCAAAAAATTGCCGCCACTTTTGAAACATTTTTTGACGCTAAATGAGGCAAAACGCTACCTTTAATTTCAGCATGTGCTACTTTTAACATCGGCACTGCATACAATGCTTCTTATATGGCTATCCAGATGTTACGTCATGTGAGTCTGCACAATCTTTTTCTTAGCAAGACCCTCTGAGTCACAAATCTGAAATATCTCTCTGAGCAAGTAAGAGAAAACAAAATTATTATACGACAATGTATAAAATAAAGTCCATAATCTGACTTACATTACAAGCAGACATTTACAAAATGCTGAAACAGATCCTGACAGAGGCTGACAAATGAATTTTAAGCATTTGGTAGTCGCTCCTGACACATCTCCAGGGGCCGCTTGAACGCACCCCTGCCAAACACTTCAACATTGTTTGCCATCCATGAGATGATGTTCCCAGCGATATAGGCACTGCAGTTAGCCATAGACTGGACCTCCACGGGCTTCAGAACGCGGTCCCAAATGTTCACCTGACTCAGCTCTCCCACAAACGCTTGTCCAGCGTCGAAGCGCCCACCCACAACGTCCTGCAGGGGCCATAAACAGCAGGATGTGAATTCTAACAACATCATCGACAATATCATGAAAGTTAATTATCTCTATGAGACGCGGGGGGCCGTCTATGGGACAGCGGAGGGCTATGGAATTTATGAATTTAATATATGTAATTATCCCTCGCTCTGCTCGATGCTGCAAGTGTTGAGGCATAACATTTGGTGAATGGGTAGAAAAACTGTTTTTATTGATAAAACTATGACTAACCTTGATGAAATTTCTTGACTTTAATAATTCCAACATTACGTTGAGAAAAGTAAAATGCGACATCATGTTCATGTTTAAATGTCAGATATGTACAGATATTAGTCACAGTTGGACTCTCAAGCTAAATAGTGGCTCAAGAAAAGCAGGGAACTACATGCTAATATCATCATGCTAATACGCACATAAGAAAATGCTAATGTTTGGGGTCTATGTTTACCATATTTGTATCTTCAATTACAGTCAATAAAATACTTTTTAATTGACTTTACAGCACTTTGGACAACTACTTTTTTTTTAAAAATGTGCTTATAAATACAGTTGAGTTGAGTTCATTCAGAAGTTTAACATGCTAACATTTTGTCTTTAGCATGTGGGTGCTACCGCACCAGTGAACAGTTTTAACCTGATGATCAGTCAGGTCTTCACCACAAAGATCCGTTCATCCTGAAGGGGACATGAATATCTTAACCTTCATCAGGGGAGCCCTAATGGCTGTAAGGAACAACTACGAGATTCAACACGTGGACCACAGTGGCCAGGGGTCAAACCTACGACCTTCAGATAAGTGGAAGACCGCCCTACCTCCTCAGCCACGGTCGCCACACAAACAACCCTTTCGATCTTAGGACCCAAACCGTTAATTAAACTACTTTGGACTGTCAATGTTTGCTATTTGAGGCGTGAGCAACCGACGCTACAATATGTTTTGATTTATTTATTGTCGGCGCTGTACTTGGTTACCTGCTCCTGCCCCAGGATGATGACCCCCCCTGGTTTGATGGGATGCCAGGCTGCCAGGTTGTCACCAGTTCCCAGCTTTACACCATTTTGGTAAGCCTCCCATTGGCCATCACGCGTAGTCCAAGCGATGCAAATGTGATGCCACTTTCCGTCACGTACCTCCAAAGGCAACTGGGCAACCTGTGGCCAAAAACAAACGTATATCTCTGTTGTTTCTCATATGAACGAGGGAAGATTCCCACTAAGGGTAGAGGAAACACTTAAGGACTATAATTTGAAGCGTTAACTGCCTGCCTTGTCGTTGATGAGTAGTTCTATGGGGTTGTTGCCCCATTCAATCAGCACAATCTCGTTTGCTTGCCCTGGTACACCATAAGAGAAGGGCGTCCCGATGCCTGGACTGGCACTGGACTTAATCCACATGCAGAGTGTGAAGGCGTACATCTCTGGCAGGCTCTTGGTCATCTTGCCATATAAGTAGTTGGTCCGTTGGGGAAGGGACAGCTTGAACTGCTCCGGGGAATTAAAGTCTCCACCTCCTGCAATGAGACAGATGGGGGAGAGGGGAGTAAAAATAATTGAATGTAATAGAGTTTATTGTGCATTTGATGTATTCTAAATGTGTTTCACTTTCTGCCCAGCCCTGTGTACCATCTTCCTCTCCAGTGGTGTCTGTCTGTACACAGTAATGATGATATGACAGTGTCGCATCACCTTTCTCCAGCTCACTGATCCTCTCCACGAGGGCGTTAAGCGTGCTCTCAGTCTTCTGCCTGTAGGCAGATGTGGCGTTGGACAACATGCTTTTCTCCTCTTCCAGGTTGCTGACTTTCTTCAGGAGCTGTTTCTCCAGCTCTCCAAGCCGACGCTGCAGGATATCACGAAGCTCGCTCGGGAACGAGGCGCCGGATATGTTGGCCCGCATCTGCTGTTGCTGAGAAAGGGTGGAAAGGATAACCTGAGCAAGAAGTTGACATAGATAACTAAATGGAGACGATACCTTCAAGGGCCAACAGCCCCCTTTCTATTAATCCAACTCGCAGCCCTTTAACTGGGATTTAAACGACACACTATGTGTCAAATCATAACAAATCTGGCAGATTCTAATTTGGATTTGCAACAAATTGTACATACTCAAAATACAAAGCCTTTAAATATTCTTGTTAAGAGGCTATTATTATTATTCATCAAAAGCCATGCCTTATGCCAAAGAAATTATATTTTCACCGATGTCCCTTGGTTGGTGAAACTAGTTAGGAGCGAGGGCTGGAGACAGAATAGACCCAAGTAATGCTGCTATGGAATAGGATAAAGCCATACACAGGTTTTTTTTTTTACATTCTTTAATGTAAAATTTGCATTTCTCGAGAAAATCTATCTTTTCTATCGTTTTTGGGTAACGCTGTCTTGAATTAAAGGGGACTGCTAAACATTGTGAGACATATGCACTCTACTGGGCGCCATTCTAGTTCCCTGGTAAATAAAAATAAGTTTTTATAAATACTCTAATTAGAGCTACACTCAAAAGAGTGAACTCTGTGAAATGTTTCAATAAACTTGAATTCACCCAATTTAATCAATATATATGAGTGATAGCTTTTAAACTTTTTTGCAGGTGTAACTTTAAAACTAAAACATGACAGACTGACAAATTATGATTGATTTGAAGCAAAACTTTCAGTTTGAGTGGATTGTGCAATCAAAGCAGCATATTAAGTTTGTCTTAGATTTGTTCACATGGAACAGAATAGATGCAGTGAAGTAAAGCAAAACAAATAACATTTTTCATATTTTTATGCCACTCAGTTTAGTTAGCTGAACTCATAATCCATGTTTAACGGATGAGGCTTAAATTGCCCAAGATAGTTTTGTTAGTTGTACATTGCTCTGCTATTATTATTATATTATATAGATATATATAGATATATATAGATATATCTATATATATCTATATATATCTATATATATATATAGATATATATATCCAATTCTGTTTGGTGGACATCGTTGACATAACTGGATTAAGATGATTCAACAAAGTATCTTTTGAGTGTATGTTAAATGAACAGTAATAATAAACAAGTCGAGCATGTGAATTAATTTCTTGTACAAGAGAGGCGACATCATGCTGGATATGTCAAAACAGTTACTGAAATGTATCGAATTCATGACCTTTACAAGGGAAAAACTGGATATTTGAAAAAACTCAATTGTGTTTTGTCAACTAGTTCCACAAAACGATAATATTGATCTAATTCCAAATAATTTTTCGGGTTAGCTGCACTTGATTTAGAAAAATATATCGGGAAAATATCTATGTAAAATCATTCTTTGGGAGTATCTGACATATTAAATGATGACAGTCTTGAGACTTTCCATGTCACATAATCGGTCCTACGGAGTAGAAAGTTTTAATATTAATTACACATGCAATTAACTTTTCTGCAAATATGTGTGTCCTATCCATGATCTACGTGTTCTGTTGACTCACGGATGGGATTGTTTAATTCCGAGCTGTGAGTCGACGATGTGTTGTAATCCTATAAACCCCTACCAAGAATCAAAGTGCGCTTTTACGCACGGCTTTGGCGCACGGCCGACATTTACCTCCAAATTCTCCAGTCGGTCCTTAAGACCCTGCATGATTTTTCCAAGACTTTCAATGGTGTCATTGGGATCTCTGGGAACATCTCCCATGGTATTAGGCTTTTCTTTTCCCCAGGATCCCACCATGGCGTACTTCTTGTCGTCGCTGGTTGCGGCGCAGAGGGAGAGCTTGGTGGTCAGCTCGTTGATTGTGCCCTGCTGTTTGGAGATATTCTCTTTCTGCTGCAGAATCGTCTCTCGCAGCTGCATCACGGTATTCCTCAGCTCTTCCTCTTGAACCCCACTGTTTAGCTCAGGTAACAATGTCACCGGGCAGGTTGGATCGCCACTGAGAGGCACAGCCCGGCAGATATACCGCTTCCCGTCATCCGGCTGACCGCAGCCCAACGCGAAAAAACCCAACAATCCGCAGAAGAGCAGAAACATGCCGGTAGGATGTTCACCAAAGGAAGTCAGTGCAAAAATTCAAAGGCAAACACTAAACCCTCAAAATCCATCCATTTGGTTTGGTTTTTGGAAAGGTGAAAACCTTCAGGCATACCTACTTCTGTAAAGTAGAGCCATACCTGATGAGCAAGAACCAACAATATTCTGATGATTGGGTCGGTGTAAACCCAGCTAATGTGGATTGTGTTCAGGGAACTATTCCTGGCATAAGCAGAGCTCTAGAGTGGTGCTGATCGGAGGGCTCCACTGAAAGAGGATTACCAAAGAAAGGTGCCGAAGAACGTCTTGGATTGGTTGTAGTAAGATGACGTCAACGGCTAGATAGGTCCAACATCTATTTATTTGGGCTTAACAAGGTTGGTTCTACGTGGTTCTGGTGGATTCAATGTCTCGGACATCATACATTGCACTTTCTGAAACCAAGTACATCAAAAATATTACAGAAATTCATATTCACTATGGAATTCTGTTCGAGTATATTTTAAGCCAGAGGAGGTTTAAACTTATTTTTTAATGACTAAATACAGTACGGAAAAACTTCTGGTAAATCTTTTCAATGTTTATATTCAGTAAGATACCGCCCATTGGTATATTAACATAGTCCCCCTCCTCCCAAATACCACATCTGTAATGAATAGTCCTCAAGCATAAATCTGACGTATACTTATAATGACTCTCTATACAAACAGAAGGTTTTGTCATTATGTGCCATGAAATTCCATCAGGGGTTGAAATACTGATGTCAACTTCAAACAATCCCACACATCAAACTATCTACCAGAGTTCTATGAAGGGAACTCAAACTCTTTTGGAGTGCAAAAACCAAAAATAATAGAATTGATTCAAAATTCTATTATTTTGAATCAATAATAGATACTACTAAACTATAACATATGCTAATTTATGTATTAGTCTAAATTTTCTTGTAATTTCTTGTTGTTTTATTGTAATGTCCTTGTAAAAAGGTTTACAGTTTATATTTTTTAATTTATTTCTACCTTAACGTGTTGTTTGGGGTCTCCTTATCATTTAGGGTAAAATTCTGGCAACCACAGCTCCCAGTATTTTACCGTAGAATATACGGATTTATTTATTCTTATTATTTATTTATCATCTACTGGCTGCACTGTGGAGATAACTGGGAGAAAAAACTTGAGAAAAGAAAGTTGTTGTGTTTAAATTAACTCTCCGTGGGAATTTTTGATGCAACAGTTAAAGGGACAATTCACCCAATTTTCCCGTTGGCTATATAAAGTATGCTGATACATAACCTCCTGAACAGGGACTGTATTTAGTACGCCGAATAATTATGTACTATGTATATATTATATATTCTATATGATGTTTGTTACACATGAAATCGGGAGGTTAAATTGAGTTTCATTTCAGACTACAGCGCTATTGATTGAATCATATTTTTTTATCTGGATGTTTTGTGAGGCATGTCTGCGCACTAGAGTGTGTGTAGTTGTGGAGAAAAAAGTGAACAATAAATGCACTGTGCCGAGAAGAAGCATACAATCTCAGAAGAACAGCAATCATTGCAGATATGCAGGTATCTTTCTGTTTTTTTTACTTTTATTTGTGCTTAAAGACGAAACAGGACATGACACTGTGGAGAAAAGACAGAAATAAATGAAAATAAACAAAAGACAATCTTGTTTACGGGTATTAAAAGTACTCCGTAAACAAGTGCAAGGGTCTAAGTGTGTGAGTGAGTTTCTGAGCGTAGGTGTGAGTACATGAGACTGAGTGTGCATTTACATGGACAACAGGAATAGTGCTAGAAAAGATTAGTGGATGACGTTGTTCAATTTGTAAATATTTCTTATTTTTTAGAAAGGGAAACAAGAAACGGAGGAAAATGTGGTAAACAGGTAAAAGCAAAAACAAAAATTATCATCACCTCCATCATCACCATGGAATTCATCAGTAACGGTAGGTAAGGACAACATCAGTAACAATTTACTAATCATGATAATAATAATAACAATAATATGACATTCAAGTATCTGTGTTCAATAGAAACCTTTAAGAAATACACAGAAGCCTCGACGACATTTGAGGCAAGAGTGGGGAGATATTTTTTCCCATGAAAAACATGACATATCATTTTCGATGCAGGTGAGACTCTTCAGCCAAGCCGGCAGTGAAGAAACAGGATGTGGTGGTAAACATTAGCAGCAGCTGCCTTCCTCGCGGTGAAAGGTCAATAAAGCCCGGTGTGCGGACTGGAAGACACACCACTGTGCTTTGAACACGACGCCCGACCGGGATCCAAATCATGCAGTCAATCAAGGATCGGCTCATGCTAGTGGAAGGAGTTTAGTTTTATCACTGATTACGCAAGTTTCAGTTGACAGAATGAAAGATTTCTTGATCTAAATAAAGGATAAAATAAAGAGATATTTCTAAATACATTTCTTTTCAAGTGATTACATGAAAAATGCTTGATTAAAAGAAAAAGGAGAAAAGTCCACCAATATCACCAGCCGTATCAGACGTCAGCGTGTCTCATCAGCACAGTCGTGACTCATGTCACTAAAATATTTACATGCTTCGCTGTTTGTAGCTTCTGTAATCGAAACTGTACTTATATTCTATAGATTAATGGCGTTAAGGTTTTCAGACAATCAATGCTCCCACATTTGGTCTATTGTTCCCATTTACCTAAACTGCATTCACAGTTTGGGAGTTTGGGAAGGAAGGAAGGACAATAGGGAAGAAAAGGAAGGAAAGGAAAGAAGGATAGGAGGAATAGGAAAGCCAGAAAGGGAGGAAGGAAAGAAAGAAGGAAAATACATAGCCTACTTACAAACACACATAAATAAATAAATAGACACACACATACTTACAAGCACACATACATACATACAACATACATACAACATACATGCATACATAAACACATACATACATACATACACATAAACACATACATACACACATACACATAAACACATACATACACACATACATACATACATACATACATACATACATACAGCATACATGCATACATAAACACATACATACACACATACACATAAACACATACATACACACATACACATAAACACTTACATACATACACACACACACACACACACACACCCACACACACACACACACACACACACACACACACACACACACACACACACACACACACACATAAACACATCCTAACATCCATCCATCAATATAACTCAAAAACATCTCATGGAAATAGAAAAATCCAGTTGGATTACGTCAGGCATAATACTTAACTTAATTTCTGCTAGGAAAGTAAATTTATTTACCTTTTCCTACTCTTTTTGAAGAAAACATGAATGCAGAAGAATGGGATGGGGGTGGGGGAGATTAGCGAAGAGGACATGCTTGAATAGATTTTCAAACTATTGTTGATGATTCTGACTGAATCTCGAGGAAAGTGCATTTCGTTCTATATGGGATATAAAGCAGGGGCGATCCGACTGCATCAAGGGCATCAACAGCCGCAGCAGTGCACCGAGAAAACTCAATCCTAATGGACCAATGAGTGGGTTCTGGAACACTGGAGAACCAGTGTGTCATCCACTCTCCCCTCTCTGGATAAAGACCCTGGTAATGAAATGGACAGGACAGCGCAATAAAGCCTGTGACAAACATCTTTTATCAGAGCTTTAGAACTTAGGGAGGAGAATGAGAATGACAAATTAGATGTCATGTTACCTCTTACATTATATAGCCTTTTTTTTTTTTTGCCTGTGGGTTTCACTCTGTGGAAGGGAATAGGTATGAAAGAGAGAGCCGTGACTTAAAACCCATTACCAAAACAGGGGGGGTGCAGGAGACAGGCCTGAAAGATCAAGCAAGATAAATAATGAACGCCTTTCAATGTGATCTCATTACGGGCAAGGTTATTAAAATAAGAATTATGAAAGAAAATCTCAAGCTTTGTCGGCGCGTACACATTCATTTGTGAGCCGCTGAAGTTTCAAGGACGTTAAGTTTAATGTGCTGATAATGAAACGTGTGCACAATGTTTAGAAAAAACCCGAAGTAGACTCTAATTTTAGACACTCCTTTGTCTCCATGACTCCGTCAATGAGTTTCTGCATGTGTGTAAGAAAGGGAACCACGAAGAAAAGGCATAATTTTGATTATGTTTTTCTCTGCTTACGTGTTTTTTAAGCCCATTCATGCTGAATACATTCTTTGAATGGCAGAAATTGAAAAAAAAATAAATAAATCATACAGAAGGGAGTTGGACTCACTTTCATATTTTCTTAGAATTCAGATTTTTTAGTTAAACTCACGGTCCTGAGATGAATCGGTGGCTTATGCAAAGTTATTCCTTGTCACTCCCATGATGTCAGCTGGGATAGGCTCCAGAAGGCCCGCCGTCTGGAGCAGGATAAGCAGAAATATGAATGAATGAATGAATGAATGAATGAATGAATGAATGAATGAATGAAGTTAATCATTTCCTTTTTTTTTTTAAATGGCAAGAACAGGAGGAAAAAAACAGAGTGAAAATAAGAGTTCGGAAATCAATGAATATAGTTTCACTTTATTGTCAGAAGTCTTAAAATGTTTTTTTTTAATTTTGGTAAAGTAAATATTCAAATTCAGAGAATATTCCCTTGCATAGCTTCCTTAGCGGTTACAGTAATGAATTCATTATCCAGTGAAAATGTTTTAATTTCACAGCCAACAGACGTTGACTTTGTCCTGGCTTTCAAAAAAAGAAGAAATTTAAAATTGATAATATACTTATAAATCCATGATAATAAAACTGATTATTGAGTTCAATAGGAAACTGTCCCTGCAGTCATTTGGAAAATGAATTGTCTGAGTCACACAATATGACGACTTTTAGCAATTAAAAATATCAGTTTTGAATAGAACAAAATACGATTATTGTTATTATTTCAGAGTACTGGAAAGGGACGACCTTCTGCAGCAAGTCATGATAAAAGCCTCCCACATGTTTGATATATCGTATTAACTGTTACAATTGTGTATTTTAAATGTCATAAAAGATCCTTTTAATCTTTTTGGACTCTCTTAATTAAAAAGATCTTAGATACACAAAGCGGTTCATGCTTGAACATACCTCTGCTGTCACATCGGACTGCAGTTTAATGACTTCATCATCAATACCTGATGGTTTCAAGTTAGCCGTCAGTTCCATTCTCATGGAGGTGATGCCTCAGAAACACTCGGAGGTTGACCTGTTGGCTTCTTGGAGTAGGCGGATACCTGAATATTATTTATTTAGTGAATGAATATCTTTATTGAATCCAGCCACACATGTTCCAGCTTCAGACATGAAGTGAAGAACACCTGCTGTAGCCTACATGAAGATAATTCATTGGATATACAATGTTTACAACAAGGTTTATTTCTTCATGCCTGAGGCATTTTAGGGTTTCAGTGTTCATAAACTTTACATGGAACACTTTTAAACATGGAGTATACAAATCCACTGCTTTCTTCATCGTGCTGCCATCTTGTGGTCAAAAACAAAAACAGAACAATGAATAAATCAGATCAGTTCTGTTCCACCCTAATGCCATCTCCTGACCCTGACTCTTTTAATGCATTCTTGGCTGCAAGTTCTTCCTCTGGTGACTTAAGTCAGTTCTACCTCTTACATGCAAGGACAAACTGACCAAAACTCATTTTCAAGTTTAAGTTTAATATTACATATCTTTGTGAAATTAGTTTGCTCTGTGGAAGAGAACAATAATTGACCTTCAGTCTTCTGAGCATCATGTAGATGAAAAAGGCCTCCATAGATCTGACACTGTCTGTTAGGCCACTCTGAAGGAACGTTTTCTTTGATTTAGGACAGGGATCCTGCAGGAATTCGTCAACATTTCAAATAATATCGGAAGTATGTTTGAATGGAGATAACATCGGAACGTTCTGGTTGATTTTTCTGAGCAGAGATTTTTTAAAGGCTTGGTTCAGTCGGCCCCACAGCAATAGCTTGGAGACTTAGGCGGCAACCACATCCTGGTAAAGAAGTCAGAGAGCGGAGAATTAGGAAGAACTGTTATATTATGACAGCTCACATAATCCTTAGTCTGGGATCATAGCCAGTCATAAGAAATTACTGAACCATGTAGAAGAACTTCTATGAGGAGCTAGTGAGAAGGCAGGAAAGAGCATTTCATTGTTTTCTCAGGTGATACTGAATTCGTCTCATATAAGAGTGGACTCTTGGAAACTTGAGAGAGTTGCAAGATCTCAGGGTGAGTTTAAATTGTTCTTGAAATCATTTCTGTTCTTTAAAAGGCAGGGAAAAATAAAATAAAAAAACAGAATTAAAATCAGAGTTCGAAAGTCAATGAATAAATGTTCACTTTATCATCAGGAGTCTAAAATTGTTTTTTAAGTTAGGAAAACGAAATGTTAAAGTTCTTAGAATATTCCATGAGGCGAAGAGACATCCACAATGATTGAGATGAAGATTGGACCGCCAAAGCTTTGAGAATACATGAAAAGAATTTTTTACACCTGCAAGTCACATTTTCTTTTAAGAACTTCATTAAAAGTTAGCGTGAGCTACAACTTAGAGAATTAACAAACGTGGCATAAACTCTGGTATCAGTCCATAACATTGGTTACATAGGGAACAATTAGGATGGATATACAATCTCAAAATCAAAAAGTGTTCGAAAACAGAAGCATAACGTAATGTCAAATCAAACAACAATAGAATAACAAACAATAAGGAAAGAAATAAAATAAATGAAAGTAACAAATATTAAATCAATGCAATCAAAGAGAAAAAAAATAAATGAAAAACTTTCAAGTGTGTAAGGGGCTAAACATACAAAAAGCCTTAATCATGACTCAAATCCTGTAGAGAAGAGTTCAAACAAATCAAATGTTTTCGGTGCATTCCCATTGTTCAAAAGCTTCAGTGACGCTAAAAATAATCTGAATTTATTAAAAAAAAAAAAATGGTGGGAGATGAGCTGACTTTTTTTTTTCTGTATGAGAGTTTGCTAGACAAAGAATTATGTTGCCACAGAGCTCATATTTGTTACACCAAATATTGCAATATGTTTAGAAATAATAGGGAAAGATAGAATTTTAGATTTGGTCCAATGATAAATATCTAGCCAAAAGGATTGTACAGCATGAAAAAGGGTAGATCGTCTATCAGAATCAAAATCTGAATCAGAATCAGTTTTATTGACCATGTATATGCAAACAAGGAATTTGACTCCGGTTAACTGAGCTCTCACAGTACGAACGTCATATAAATAAATTTAAATTAAATGGACAAGGTAATAAACAAATATACACTCTATAAACAAATGGAGATATTCTTGTGTATAGGCTACATATATACATATAAATTTAAATATATATTTATCAATATGTATATATAAATATATATGACAGTGCAAAGATGTCAGAGTAATGACAGTTGGAGGTAGTTATTGTGTAATGGGGTGAACCCGGTTATTGCACAACACAGACACTGGTTTGATTGTTCTATATGGACTCAATGTCACTTTCACGGACGGAAATAAAAAAAAATGTAAACAATGAATTCCAGTTAGGCATTCCAAATAATAACAACCAAATAATTATAACATTTATAAGTATTTAAAATACAATGTCAATATGGTTATGAAATGATAATATATCATTCAATTTGTCATGTCACATGCATTTTTATCACTCCATTTTTTACTTAACAGGCGTCTTTTTTAACACCTCAAATTTGATCATTTCTTTTTTTTTACTTCCACCTTTTCTACTTTTCTTGAATTAGACCAACGCTGTCAACCCTGACCGTAAGGGTATGTCCCCGAAAAGATCACAAACCCCTGGTACTTTACAGGCAAACCCTCTGACTGATCTCCTAAAATGAAAACTTATGTCCAAAAAAAAGCATTAACTTAAAAAAAAAAGTCCCCATAGTGAGCAAAATATCAACTATTAGTGTAAAATGTTATACAAATCTCCTTGAGTCGCATCATACGCACCAAATTTGGACCAAATCGGACCAATAGATGGGAAATTATGGCCCGAAAACTTTTGAAGATAAAACTCTCCCTGGTTTCTGTAATATACAATCTACCTTTACCAAAACCAATCCAGTTCTTCCTCGCCCTAAGGTCTATGTGGGTAACAAATTTGAGAATTATCAATTTAACAGTGATAAATGGTAATTTTGTGACATTTAATGATGAAAGTAAGGCATGGAAAATAATGAAATTGCGGCATATGTTTTTTGTCACATCAGAACGTTTTAATAAAATCATTCTGTTGTCAATCAAACCACTATATTATTCAATGCACCATTATTTCAATTCACATCTATTTTAAATTCTACGTTTTTAAGTTCACATACTTTTTTTTCACCTGGAGTTTTAGAATATCATTTTTGTGTGTTCCAAATCTCATAGGTTCATTTTATACCCAAGCGGTCCATGAATCGGCCCGCCGACTGCTAGCTTGCGCAGTTACCCGCAAATTTACTTGCTCTGCTAACAATCCTGGGAACTCGCTCAGGCAGAAGACCATCGAAAACGATGGTCATATCACCACTTGTCCTCATCGTGTATTGATCCGCTGGCACTAAAACTATGAAGATTCGACCAAACAAATGTATTTGATGAAACTTTTAATCAATCATGAAGATTATATTCATACATGTGTTTCAGGAAAACTTTAGCGTATAGTGATAACATCGAATATTCAATTCAAAAGGAAAACACCACACCTAATATGCGGAAGGATATTAGATCACCGCCGGCTGCAAGACCTCCGCAGCAGCGCAAACGGCGGCGGGTACAAAGCGACTGCTTCCTCTCTGTGGTGCAGGGTAAGTACCGGAGTTTCGCTTTTTCTCATGCTATCCGCCGAAATGTTATGTGTTTACGTCCTCCTTTCTATAAGTAGCTTCCAAACGGGTTATTGTATGAGAAGACAGGCTTTCTGTTTATAGCGTGTATCGATTAAATCTTAAACACAATTTAATCTAAGTGGAGGAATGAGCGCGTTTCTTTCTTTAGGAGAGGCAGCTTGTTTAGCGAACGACTGCTAACGTGATCCCGTAATTCAATAGTATGTCTTTGTTTGTTTTAATGTGTTCATTGATAAACGTGCACCGTCCCTGTGTCCTTGAAAATAGTTAATTTCTATGCCGAAAGCACTACTTTTGATTCAGAAATGCTACAAAAGTGTACAGAATTGTGATAGACGATGCATTACGACGTCATCACCATGCGCCCAAAAAAAGGCATATATTTGTATCTGTAAAACACTAATGTTTTTTTTAACGCATGTCATTTATTTCTTTTCATTTTGGCATTCACAGTAAAAATTGTTAATCTCTAGTGTATTTCCTGTCACCTCTGCAGCGCGCATGAGATCACAGTGAGCTTTGTGCAGACTTCTGCCTGCCTTCTTCCTGCAGCAGCACAGTCTGTCCCAGTTGCCACCATGGCCTTCGTGCCTGCACCCAGCCCCACGGTGGTGGACCAGACTACACTCATGAAGAAATACCTGCAGTTTGTTGCAGCACTGACGGACACCAACACATGTAAGTCAACCGACCTCAAGCTTTAAGACAGATGTCAGTAAATTGTGATTATGATTCTGTGGGAAAATACTTAAGTAATCCCAAATGGGATTTTCAGTTTTACAGCAACACGAGAGAATAATCAATGGACAAAAATAGTTAATTTCCACTTAATCAACAATTCCTCACACTCTAGTAGGGAAGTTGTGCTCAGCAGGGGCAATGTGATGAGAGCGATATGCTTTAGTCCAGTCAAAGGCACGTGTGTTTGGGAGAGTGATTGTCTGTGTGATTGTGTTGAATGTGTCTGTGTGTGTGTTTCCCCTCATGTGCCTTTAAAATAATCTGGATGATGAAAGTAAAACTGATAAGATCTGAGAGTCCCTGCTGAGCACACATAAATGGGACATAAAGGTGGAACTTGATCATTGTTACTTTGATTAATGGTGTAAATCTTGGCTTCAACTTTCAGCTGATGAAACTAAGCTGAAGATGATGCAGGAGGTCAGCGAGAACTTTGAGGTAAGTTTAATCAATGTTCAAAGTAAGTGATGAAGGATGTTCATTTTCTTTATCTCTGATTATTTTAAAATTGAGAAAGAGCTTATGAACAATTCTGCAAGTTTTTATGATGCAACAAAATAAATATTCAGCAAAAAATTATAAAATAAATATCAAAACACTCAAACATGACTGCAGGTAATCCTGAGTCACTAGCAATGGATTCATGACATAAATGTCCTGGGCTTTAATTTCAGAATGTGACGTCTTCGCCTCAGTACTCCACCTTCTTGGAGCACATCATCCCTCGCTTCCTCACATTTCTTCAGGACGGAGAAGTGCAGTTCCTTCAAGAGAAACCCACACAGGTATGTGACCATAGAAAAGGCTTTGGGCTTCTTCCGCTACGTTCAAAATTTAATCAATTCATCGAAGTACAGCCACAGCTATTTTTTTTTGTTTTTGTTTTGGTGTAGTTTAAAGGGAGTTTTCATAATTTCTCAAACACATCCTCTGAACTGAGTGAGCAGCACTGGAGTTTACACTCAAATGTTTTTCCTTCAGTTGACTGGACTTTTACCCCATTGTTCCCTCTTCCAAAGCAGTGGAGAACACCGGGAGTAGATGCTAAAAGTTTGAATATCATTAAGACAAATAATCATTCACAGATGGCTGATCGCCTCCTGTGCTGCTGACAGAAATATTATAATGTCTCAGAAAATATCATGGAATATCTTATTTCATCTATTACCATTTAAAAATGTGTGTTTTGTTGAAAATAAATGAAGCAACTTTTTGCATCTCCCGTTTGAACAGAAATGAGGATCTTTAAAAAGTCTTGTCTTTAGAGATAAATCATCCAAACTGGCTAACACCAATAACAGAGAAAATCGTTCAGATACTTATTTTCATAGAAATATAAATTTACTTGACTTCTTTTTTGAGGCATGTGTTCTAATAATAAACTGAATGAAATCATATACTCTGGTGTATCCAGAACTGCTAATTGCTGCAACCCTAACTCTGATCATTGCTCACTCTCCATAAAGCACCGGGGATCATTTCATATTTTCTAGAAAAGTATCCTTCAGAGAAAAGTAACGCCAGCTCTTTTGATTTAACGATGCAATCTCTGGTCTAGCCCGGCTAAAAGGACCAAAACAACTAATTTGTTGGCATCTCAGTTTGTCGCTACTGACGGTGTAGTGACGCCAACATTATTTTCACTTCACCTATCCCTCCTCTCTCCGAATAAATCTGAGAAATTTAAGCATTTGACTTTCCTCTGCCTATTTTCTTTTTTTTTTTGCCTGGCAGAGATTTGCGTGGGTGTCTTTTCCTGTTAGGCCTCTGAATTATTAGGAAAACATCAAATGGTCTAAGCGTCCATGCAGATGGATTGTTTGATTGTAAAATAATATTCACTCTTTCAGCAATTGAGGAAGCTGGTGCTGGAAATCATCCACCGCATCCCGACCAATGAACACCTTCGTCCGCACACCAAGAACGTCCTGTCTGTTATGTTCCGCTTCCTGGAGGTAGGAGTCTTGTTCTCTTGGACCGTTTGTGTCCTTCATTTATTTTGATGCTGTATTGTGGATATTTTTTTAATTCAAATAATTGACTTTTTTTGTAGGTAGACATTCTAAATAAAGATTTATAATATAGGTGAGGTTTATTAGATGTGACATAGAAAGGAAAATTGTACAAATTGTTGATGTTTGAATTCCAGTGAGGAATTCATGACTCACTGTGATTAGATGGCAAAGTAAATGTGAGTAATCCAAGAATACATTTTTTGTATTCGGGGCCTAAATTCACGGTTTTGTGCGTTTTACTTCTTTTTTTTCAGATTGAAAGTGAAGAAAATGTGCTGATATGCCTTCGCATCATTATTGAGCTGCACAAACAGTTCCGGCCTCCGATCTCTCAGGAGGTAAGAAGTTAGATCTTGAAAAGAAATTAATTATTTTTTCCCCTTGACTTATCCAAAATGAACCAATTTTATCTGGATTAACATGTCCGTCATATTCTTTGCTTTTCAGATTCATCACTTTCTGGACTTTGTGAAGCAGATTTACAAAGACCTTCCTAAAGTTGTTGTAAGTACAATCTCTGCAGCGGTCTGCTTTTGCTTCCAGTGATAGGAGAGTGGCGTAAATTCCTCTCAACTTTTTTAACAATGTTTTTTTTTCTGACCCCAAAAGGCCAGGTACTTTGAGAACCCACAGGTGATTGCAGAGAATACGGTTCCCTCCCCAGAAATGGTGGGGATGATCACATCCGTTTTGGTTAAGACGGCACCAGAGAGAGAAGACAGTGAAACACGAACGGTACGTAAAACAACCGTTTGCAGGAGTTTACGTTCTAACTGTTTAATCTTGAGATTTATAACCCCCCATATTCTCAACCTACAAGGGTACTTATAATATACCTTATGCTGTTCTTGGCATTAGTCAAAGAAAATGTTCACACACACACTTCTGTCCGTTGAATGTGATTCTGCACTTAAGTTGTTACTTTGGTGATCCTTTTACCTTTGACTTCAAGTTTCTTACGGCAATTCAGTACTGAAATTAATTATTACAGAAGCAACACATCTTTGTACTCTTACGTTGTGAGTCCATTTCTATAAACTTGACCTTGTTTCCACCTACGCATTGAGAATGACTTAATCTAAGATGATCATTCTCATGTTGTCTTTGCCTCTAGCACACCATAATCCCACGGGGCTCCTTGTCCCTCAAGGTTCTTGCAGAGCTGCCCATCATAGTGGTGCTGATGTATCAGGTTAGTGACATGTTCCGAAACTTCAACACGTGTATCTATTCACACAGCAGCAGTTAGAAAGGAAAGGAAAAGGGAATTTGAAAAATGTTTTGTTTTTTCTATTTGTATTTAAAAATGTCAACGGTTAAACCCATAAGATAGATGCATGAATAAAAATGACATAGGTTAGGATAAAATATGCTTCCTGTTTAAAGTTGGAAATTAAGTTGCAACTTTAATTCCATGTTTTTTTTTACACCATTATCTGAACTGACTCGATGCATTTTTAGAATTCAATTCATGGTAGTTGTCGCATATCTTTCTCTTAATGTGAATATTAAATATGTGGTGTTTTGGAGTGAAATAAAATAGGTTGGTTCTACATGACTTGAAATTGGGTCTTTGTTCTGTGCCCTCAGCTCTATAAGCTCAACATTCACAACGTGGTTTCAGAGTTTGTACCTCTCATCATGAACACCATCATGCTCCAGGTGTCTCCACAGGCCAGGTAAGTTGTCTCTGTGTATGTGTGAGTGTCCATTCACACCAGCGTGCATACGCTGTGGAAGTGGAAGCAGTATATCTGAGATGGGACCTTTATTGTGCCTTGAACTTATTTTACTTTGATTTTCAAAATGACTCTGGTCGTTTTGAAGAGAATCGATTCTTTTTTTCTTTGTGCCGGGTGTTCCCATGTTTAAAACCATTTAGAGAACTTAAAATTCTAAATCCATTCAGTCAGAGGGGAATTATCTCAGGGTATGAGGAGGATGGCTTTATGCGATCAGAACAGGGTAGAAAAGGAACAGAGTTGATTTCAGAAAAAGAATGCCTCTGCTGTTTTGGTAGGTACAAACACATCTTGTAACACCTGTAAAGCAAACTAAGAATCCATGAATCGAACTCCACATGTAGTCAAGTAATTTCATTTTCTGAACTAGCCAGCTACTATATGTCCTTCATATGACTGTATATTTTTTGTATGTTAATCATGTTTTTTTTCTTTTGCAGGCAACACAAGCTCTATAACAAGGAGTTGTATGCGGACTTCATCGCTGCACAGATCAAGACTCTCTCATTTCTAGCCTACATTATCCGCATTTACCAGGTACACCTGTGATTTGTTTCCACTTTCAGTCAGTCGTTCGATTGGTTTCATAAGACATTTGGTCTTTATTGAAAAGAGACTTTATATAGAGTTGGATCATGGTACGGTTTGTCTCGCTAGTATTTTTGAAATGTGTAGTTCATCCAAATTTGAATTGTTTGCTGTTTTTGAAACCTTTTGAAATGACTCAAACTTTCAAAAATATTTATTTGATTTATCACACTGGAAAAAAAAGGAATGGATGGAGTATTAGAATTATCATTTTAATACTGATATATTATTAATAGAAATACCAAAGAGAAATTGAGAACTTTTTTTAAGTAGATCTTTATTTTGCATCATTCTGTGCGTTTCTGACATTGAGACTGGACCATTGCACATAGTAAACAAGATCCCTTGTTATATCCATGAGTGCGCATCTAGCTGAACAGATGAAAAGAAGATGCCAGGTTTAAAACATGTAAACTAAGGAAACTGCCAAAAATGCAAGAACCTGACCAGGAAGAAAGGCAGTTTTTTCTTTTCATTTTCCCCTCACTAGTGTTCTACAGAATAATCATTTGTGAGGGATGGTCATAAATCATCAATTCACTGCACAAAAACAGCCAGAATACTAGAATGTGTGTCCCTGAAGCTGTCACTTTTGTATTTTGAGTACATTTCCGAGCCTATACTGTACACAAGTAACTGTACCTCTACTAGAGTTAGGAATGTGTGTATGTGTACTTTTGCCAACCAGGGGGACTGGTTCAAACATTTGACTCCTACTTTTTTTAGTCAATGGAGGTTATTTTGAAAATGAATTGCATCTTTTTAACTATTTTGTGTGTTTTGTCTGGGTGCCTGTTGGACCAGGATCTGGTAGGGAAATACTCTCAGCAGATGGTGAAAGGTATGCTACAGCTGCTGTCCAACTGCCCCTCTGAGACGGCTCACCTCCGAAAGGAACTGCTCATCGCAGCCAAGCATATTCTCACTACTGACCTACGTAGCCGTATGTACACACACACAAACACACACACACTAACACGCACACACATACACACAAACTAGTTTGAGAAAAAAAAAAGTAATTACTAAGTCATTTTAGGGCCATTTTTAAAAACCGATTATTTTATGTGTATTATGCTAGGACTAATTGCATTGGAATGTTTACTTCCTGGACAGCACATTAGGAAGTCAGGTCCTTGCCAAGTCACACTTCTGAAATAGCACTTTTAACGGCTGTCAAATTAACTCTGCATAGCCTCATTTCAGTTTGATGCTTTGACTACACATCAGTGAAATCTTGAGAAAAATATATGCATTCTTGGATAATGTTTTGCATAATATCACGCTGTGAGTTGTTCTGCTTCTGTGCTTAAATCCATGTCCAGCAATACGTCTTATTTGTTGCAGAAACTGAGGAAACTTTCTTAACCACAATTACGTATTTTAGAGACAATTACTCTCTTGATGCCAAGACATGTAAAGGTGCAGAAATACAGTTATTACATTACATCTAAAAAAAATAAAAAAATCTCATATTTCATATACGTTTATTATTCCTGTCTTAAGAATTGTGTTAAACACCATTGATTGCATATGATCCCGTGTTTTTTGTTGTGACAAATGCCTTATGTCTTTGAATCCTGGCATGAAAACGTTTGTTACTGTCTTCCAGAGTTTATACCTTGCATGGACAAACTTTTTGATGAAGCCATCCTGATTGGTTCTGGTTACACGGCTCGAGAGACGCTCAGGTGAGTTCAGTGTGAGATCTTAATTTGATCTCCGTTTTGTCAGTGCCCTCTCCATCTCATGGTTGATTGCTCAGTCAGGTGCATGTCAAGTGTTCCAGCATATTAATCAGGTTCTCAGCACTGCTGGAATTCAAAGAGAGGCTGACTCCCAACACTTCAGCATAGACGGCACAGTCAAGATGTCACCATCTCCAGAAACCAGCCTGCCTACACATACTTCAACCCTGATGACCCTCCTCAAATGCCAAATATGCTCACCACAACTACAAAATAGCTATCATTTCAAATAAATAAACTAGGCGGGACATTGGTTGGGATCAGTTTCACCCTTTCTCTTTCCCTAAAAGTTTCTTACACATCTGTTGAGCTTTTTCTGCCCACTTGATTATTACTTTTAAGGCCTTTTAGAACGTAATGTGAAGCACAGCCTTTGTAGTCATTACTGTTAAAAGTAATAATATGTTCTAAGTCTCCAGCAAATGTCATAATTACATTGTTTGTTTTTCTTTGTCAGACCACTGGCCTACAGCACCCTGGCAGACCTGGTGCACCATGTTCGTCAGAATCTACCCCTGACAGATTTATCCCTAGCCGTGCAGCTCTTTGCTAAGAACATTGATGACGAGTCGCTTCCAAGTAACATCCAGACCATGTCCTGCAAACTGCTGCTGAATCTGGTCGACTGCATCCGCTCAAAGTCAGAGCAGGAGAATGGCAATGGGCGGGACATCCTCATGAGGATGCTGGAGGTGGGCCGCAGATCTCAAACCAACTATATATTTCTGACACATTAGGAAGAAAAGCTGTATTCATTTTCCATTTTCTTCCCGTAAATCAGGTGTTTGTGCTAAAATTTCACACCATCGCTCGCTACCAGCTCGTCTCCATCTTCAAGAAGTGTAAGCCCCAGTCAGAGATGGGTGTGGTTGAGCCGGGGGCATTACCTGGAGTGCCAGCCACGCCCACTCCATCCACCACTCCTGCCATTCTTCCGCCTGCTCCTCCCACGCCTGCTCCTCCCACGCCTGCTCCTCCAACCACGCCCTTTGACCGGTCTAGTGAGAAGGAGGACAAGCAGACGTTTCAGGTGTCTGACTGCCGGAGCTTGGTGAAGACGTTAGTGTGCGGAGTGAAGACGATTACCTGGGGCATCACCTCTTGCAAGGCCCCTGGAGGTGAGAAGACGAAGCTTTGTGCACACCAACCATGATGGAAATAAGGCTTCACCTTATGCCCTGCATATAATTAATTCATAGAACGTAACAAATGGTCTTGCTTGCTTCCTCGATGTGGTTGCTCTCAATATTAAGTCATCAGGGGGTGAAAATAAGCTTTCAAACATTATTCACTTGCACTTTCCTCTTATTGTAATTATGAAGATAGACATTGGGTATTTGTCTATCTTCCCCAAACCCTGAACAGGGCAAGCAGTTAGGGATATAAACATGTGAAAGTAATGTTGCCTTGTGATCCCTATAATATTCCATTCATCCATTTTAAAGTGTATGCTTATTATAAAATGTAAAGCTGCCAGCTTAACAATAACAACTGTTAAGTCTGTTGCTTCATTGACCGGCTGCATCAAACCCCCTAAACTCCAAATGGATTTAGTAATACAGCCACTATTAAGGCAGGGGTGTTGGGCGCCAGCAGAGGGCAGCAAATGTTCAGTATATATCTTTATATTTCAGATTTGAGCAATTTTTTTTGGAACACTACTACTACTACTGCTATCACAACTGTATAACTAATATGAAGACATTAATATACTATGATTCTGATTAAACACCCATAACAAAGACACCTGGAGATAGACGCGGGTGGTTGTGGGTTCTCGGATAATTCTAATATTTGTAATTAGAATTGTAAAATATGAATTTGCAACTCAATTTCGAACCTATCTTTATCTCTAACGCAGCAGAACCATGCCAAATGATTTGCTACTTCATCACACGTCAACAGTTTATTATCTGAAACATTTAATACAAATGTTTAACCCACACTTTGCCCTGCCCTACACTAGATTATGCTATACTAGAATTTTGTTTCACTTTTTTTTTGCAGAGGCCCAGTTCACTCCTAACAAGCAGCTTCAGCCAAAAGAGACACAAATCTACATTAAGCTGGTAAAATACGCCATGCAAGCCTTGGACATCTATCAGGTACGGTTAAAGTTCTTGGCTACTCTGTCATCATTTATATTTCTGCAGTTATTTTCAAACAAAAATCATGCTATCCATTCTCCTGACCAGGTCCAGGTTGCTAATAACCAGCAAACATACATCAGGGTGGCCAACTGCCAGACTGTCCGAATGAAGGAGGAGAAAGAGGTTCTGGAGCACTTTGCTGGGGTCTTCACCATGATGAACCCCCTCACTTTCAAGGAGATCTTCCAGACAACTGTCCCATACATGGTGGAGAGGATCTCCAAGAACTACGCGCTGCAGGTAGATGCCATATTGCATCATGGCAAGAAAGTGTTTCACAATTATGCAGCTAATATACTGTATGAAAATGTACCGGTCCGCTCACTAATTTCTAATTCCTTGGCCTTATATTCTATTTCTTTTTTCTCTCTCATTTTCCAGATCGTTGCAAATTCTTTCCTGGCCAACCTGTCTACGTCTGCTCTTTTCGCCACCATCCTGGTGGAGTATCTTCTTGAGAGGCTTCCAGAGATGGGCTCCAATGTTGAGCTCTCAAACCTTTACCTCAAGCTCTTCAAGCTGGTGTTTGGCTCCGTGTCACTCTTCGCTGCAGAGAACGAGCAAATGCTCAAGGTTAGTTGTTTTTGTTTTTAACATATATTTTTTGTGACCCTAATTAGTCACTATTTACTAATTGATTATCTGTGTTTGCTTAGCCACATCTCCACAAGATAGTTAACAGTTCCATGGAGCTGGCCCAATCAGCTAAGGAACCCTACAACTACTTCCTGCTTCTGCGGGCTCTCTTCCGCTCCATTGGTGGTGGAAGTCATGACCTGCTCTACCAGGAATTCTTACCCCTTCTGCCTAACCTTCTGCAGGGTAAAGCCTCACACACCACCATGGAATGTTAGATTCTGTTTTACTGTCTTTTTGCCTTATTTGTACCTTTCCATCCCTGAGTTTAGGACTGAACATGCTCCAGAGTGGCCTTCACAAGCAGCACATGAAGGATCTGTTTGTAGAGTTGTGCCTGACGGTGCCGGTGCGTCTCAGCTCCTTGCTGCCCTACTTACCCATGCTAATGGATCCGCTGGTGTCGGCCCTCAACGGCTCTCAGACTCTGGTCAGCCAGGGCCTCCGCACCCTGGAGCTGTGTGTGGATAACCTACAGCCGGACTTTCTCTACGACCACATTCAACCAGTCAGGGCGGAGCTCATGCAGGTGGGGAGATTTTCTCATCATCATCATTACGACCCGTGATGATCATGTCATTCCTTTTCTGTATCTGATAGTTGAAACTGTGGAAGGATAACTGCGATCAGCTCTACTTAAGTGATTGGCTGCAGTTCATTTCCCTGTTTCTCTCATTTCCTATCAACACTGAAGGTTATAGTTTTCTTGCTACGCTTCTGTGCTGCAGGCTTTGTGGCGCACCCTTCGTAACCCAGCCGAGAGCATCTCTCATGTGGCGTACCGGGTGTTGGGAAAGTTTGGTGGCAGTAACAGAAAGATGCTGAAGGAGTCTCAGAGGCTCCATTACGTGGTGACTGAAGTCCAGGGACCAAGCATTAAAGCTGAATTCACCGACTGCAAGGCATCCATCCAGCTACCCATGGAGAAGGTAGGAACAAGTAACTACTGTTGGCTGTGCTCACTCCACTTAGTTAAATTATTTGCAGGTCTCTCGGGAGAAAAGTTTCTGGAAGATTTCACTCCATCTAAAGAGATTTCTCTCCCACTTCTTTGTTCCGTTTTCATTTCAAAAAGAGAGAATTAAACCTAAAAGCACTTATTTCTCATTATTGTGCCACACTAACGGTAATATATCCTTGTCAGGGGGTTGTGTGTGTTTGAATGGGAGACTGTGACTGAGGTTTGGGTCCTCGAGGTAATTAAATTCATCTCCTGTTTCTTCCTCCTTATCCCAAGTCGGTAATCATCAATCTGTCCGCCAAGACGGTATTTACTTTCACTAATGGCTTGCCTCTTTCTGGCTATCCATCAGTGTGTTGGCCATCATCATAGACAAAGACGGCACACGCAGACTGTCACAAACTCACACACACACTCTTATATGTTGCAGACCCACAAGCACCGCTGAAGGCATGAATGTAGAGCAGGTGTTTCATATAGAGAGCTATGACCTAGACGAGATCAAATACATTCATTTGAATAACGCAGTCTCTAGGACATTCCCTCTTATAGATTTTATGCATTTAACACTTGAATTCTAGTATTTTAGTGACTTCAAGAGAAAAATCTGAACAAACTCAAATAGAAGGCTGTAATTTCTCAGCGCTTTGCATTTAAAATCATCATCTTTTACCCTTCAATTTCATGATTAATCAGTATTAATTGTGTTCTTGTCAGACTCTCTTGACGTTCTAATGCAGGTCTACAATTCAATTTCTCTGCCCTCATTTCATTTCATCATCCCTCTATTCTTGCATCCTTTTCATTTTATCCCCTCCCCTCTGAGTGGCATTAATTAGAGAATTTCTCCGTTTTAATTGGCTTGCCGCTGTGGGTTGTGGTCCATAATGTAGTTATCCTAATGACCTTTGCTTGGCCAGATGGCAACCATTGTTACTTCCAGCAAATGAATCACGTATACTCTTATACGTTTATTGCATTTTAATGTCCATATTAATTATTCAGGAATGTTGGCCTTTCACAACATTGTCACTTCAGAAGATATTTAACGGTGAATATTTTTAACTAATATTCATCTGGTTTATTCCTGCCAAGGCGATAGAAACGGCTCTTGACTGTCTGAAGAGTGCCAACACGGAGCCCTACTACAGACGGCAGGCCTGGGAGGTCATTAAGTGTTTCCTGGTGGCCATGACCAGTCTGGATGACAACAAGCACGCCCTCTACCAGCTCCTGTCTCACCCAAAGTAAGTTCACAGTTCCTCATTTTCTTTGACTTCTGCCTGTGGTTAACTTATTATCTAGTATTTGATTTCAAATAATAGCCCTAAGACTTTAAACCAGGATAGAAAAAGCACCTGTACCTGATCTTTGATGTATTAGTTGTCCCCAGGGCCGTGCTGTATGCTGTTTTTACAGGTTTGTGTTTAAGTCTCCACAAATATCAGGAGGTAATTACATCTTTGGTTTTGATGACCTACACGACCAGGTCTCCAATCAATCATCTGCTTCTTTAACCCCTACTTGAAACAACTTGACCTGGAGCTGTACCCCCTCCCCCTGCTTAATTACCACACATACTCTGCGTCTGTCATCCCAGCCCCCCGCCCACCACAAAATGCCTCATCAATTCCATCTCAAGAGCAGGAATTGCTAATTACACATTTGTAGACTTAACTCTGAGGTGGAGATGCATACAGTATATGAACTGACAAACAGGAAGTAGGGAATCGAGGGGGGTGTTGGGTGGGTTGGTCACATCACCATCCTTGATCCCTGGGCAGGTACTAATTGACTTTCCCCTGCCTGTTTACACCATGCCCCTTACATTCTCCAGTCATTACGCACTGACACGCATACACATGAATACGTCAGTGAGCACATTTCTGCGGGGATAATGAAGTGTGTCAGTTATGATCAGGGGGCCACCGACTCTAATCAACTTTCTTGAATTGCAGTGCCCTCTTTCTCATGGAATACTTTCCCCCCCCTCCCTCTATGCCTCTGTTCATCTTCAGCAAAGATTGTAGAACGTCTCTGGATCCATACTAACTTTTGTTTGGTCACTTGATTGGAAAGAACTGTGAATGGTTTGCAAATAGTTTTTAAAGGTGCCATATAAATGCAGTTTGAGTAATCATCTCTGATCCCCTTAAGCAGTGCTTTTTGGATTTAAAGTCAGTAAAGACATATGGAGAAAATCATGAATTATCTACTGGGGAGGAGAGGTGAAAGCGTCAGGCTTGTGAAAAAGAAGGTTTGATCTGAACTGTGCCTTCTACCACCCCCTCTCCACTCCCCCAAACAGTAGTTTTTTTAAGAGTGTGATAATGAAGTGAGGCGATCCATCAGGTCTGAGCCTGGCGTGTGGCATTATAAAACACAAGCTCAAGCAAGGAGAAAACAGCTGCTCAATCACACCACGGCCCAGCTGCCTTTAGCTGCAGTAAATTACAACAACACCAACAGGGGACAACGAGGGAGGAGAGGAATAGAAAGAGCTGAGTTGGTTAGAGGCAGCTAACTTGATGGAACACAAACCATCAGACGGTTGTTTCCGTGTCACTACCATGTTTTTTAAAATTTACTATACACCCTTGTTAATATGTTCCTTCTGATTTCTTGCCTGTCTTTCCCCCCATAAGTTTCACTGAGAAGTGGATCCCCAATGTCATCATCTCTCACCGCTACAAAGCACAAGACACCCCGGCCCGCAGAACCTTTGAGCAGGCTCTGACTGGGGCATTCATGTCTGCTGTGATAAAGGACCTGAGGCCCAGCGCGCTGCCCTTCGTCGCCAGCCTGATTCGCCACTACACCATGGTCGCTGTGGCTCAGCAGTGTGGTGAGGGACTGCTGCGCACTGTACCCAACATCTAATATTAGCTTCCTGTTTCGACCTGGCTTTCTGCAGAAAGGATATCGGTCATCTACCACTTTTGTTCTCTCTGGATTATATTGAAATTAGTTTTATTTTTTTATTTTTGCATGACCCACATAAAAAGAAATTTAGACACATAGTACAACGCATGAAATGTTATTCTTCTGCCTTGATCCCAGGTCCCTTCCTGCTGCCGTCCTACCAGCTGGGCAGCCAGCCAAGTACGGCCATGTTCCACAGTGAGGAGAACGGCTCAAAGGGCATGGATCCTCTGGTGCTGATCGATGCCATAGCGATCTGCATGGCCTACGAGGAGAAGGAACTTTGCAAGATTGGCGAGGTTGCCCTGGCGGTCATCTTTGACGTAGCCAGCATCATACTTGGTTCCAAGGAGAGGGTATGTAGGTGCAGTAGAGGAAAACTGCTGGCTATTAATATAACCTTATTACCTGCATTTACATATTGACGCTTGTAATAATCATCTTAAATCAAGTTTGTACATTTGAATAATTTAAAAGTCTCGCACATATATGTGTGCTTTTAAATTGGAAATAGTTAGTCATCTTGACCTCTCGTCTCAGGCGTGCCAGCTGCCCCTGTTCTCCTACATTGTGGAGCGTCTGTGTGCCTGCTGCTACGAACAGGCCTGGTACGCCAAACTTGGCGGCGTCGTATCCATCAAGTTCCTGATGGAGCGACTGCCTCTGATCTGGGTGCTGCAGAACCAGCTCACCTTTCTCAAGGCCCTGCTCTTTGTCATGATGGACCTCACTGGAGAGGTGAGAGGAAATGAGTGAATAATCTAAACGTTTCAGAAGGAGTCGAAGATTTTAACTGCTTCCATTTGTTCTGGACATGTTTTTTAACAAAGTCTAGCAGTCGGTTCAATATAACAAGTTGCAATTGTTTTCATGTCTCATGGCTTTACTCTCACCGCAGCGACATTATACTTATTACCTTATTGATTTTTCTAAGGTGTCAAATGGAGCAGTGGCCATGGCCAAGACCACCCTGGAGCAACTGCTGGTGCGCTGTGCTACTCCACTGAAAGATGAAGAAAAGACTGAGGAGCTGCTGGCCGCTCAGGACAAGTCCTTCCACATGGTCACACATGACCTGGTCCGAGAGGTCACGTCCCCCAACTCCACGGTCAGAAAGCAGGCCATGCACTCCCTGCAAGTGCTGGCCCATGTCACCGGCAAGAGCGTCACTGTCATCATGGAGCCACATAAAGAGGTGAGGCGCTACGGTTGACGAGACGTACATCGATCTTCAGTTGATGATCGGAATCGGTTTATAATTAAATTTGTTTTGGACTGCGTTCAGTGAATATTCTCTGTGGGTTTCTTTTTCTTCAGGTGTTGCAAGATATGGTTCCCCCCAAGAAACATCTGCTCCGCCACCAGCCTGCCAACGCCCAGATTGGCCTGATGGAAGGCAACACCTTCTGCACCACCCTGCAGCCACGGCTCTTCACAATGGACCTCAATGTCATGGAGCACAAAGTCTTCTACACAGAGGTATCCAAAATGATTAATTATTCTTTTCATGTCTGTTTTGTTTTTCTTTTCTTGTCTTTAATGTTTACTTCTTTTTCTAGCTGTTGAACCTGTGTGAGGCTGAGGATGCTGCTCTTATGAAGCTGCCCTGTTATAAGAGCCTCCCCTCCCTGGTTCCCCTCCGCATCGCGGCTCTCAGTGAGTAGTTTCTGTTAAACTGGATAGTTGTTCCTTGTGTTGATGGGGTTATTGAAGCTTTGTTGTGTTTATTGCAACTTAATTACTACTGTAATATGCAAACTGTAGACAAGTAATTTTTTGGGGATTCTAACTGCTGTCCTCTTCGCAGAGACTGTTTTTAGCTTCACTGTTGAACATATTTATCCTTGAATATTTGTATTTTTTGTCTAGTTTATAACTGTCTTATAGAATATGTAATATCATTTTTGTTTGAATTCAAGTTTATCATGTTTAGAATTTCTTTATAGATGTGCTCATCTCATCAGATGGGTTCTGTAGGATGTTACTGATGTATCTTTTTTGTTTAGATGCCCTGGCAGCTTGTAATTACTTACCACAGTCCAGAGAGAAGATCATTGCGGCCTTGTTCAAGGCTCTCAACTCCACCAACAATGAGCTGCAGGAAGCGGGCGAGGCGTGTATGAGGAAGGCGAGTTCCTCATCGTTTTTTCTTTTTTCCCTTTTGCTTTGCAATTAGTTTAGATTGAGGATTATAACAAGTTTTATCAAGACTTTCACTGATGTTATAATGAAAAATGTTTTTTGCCCCTCAAACACATTATTAACACATTATTTATTATTTACATTATTTAAGTATATCCCAGGAATTTTTAGATTCTTTTAAGAATTAAGGATATTACATATCCCTAAAATGACTCAATTGTCCAGTGTGTACTTGCAGTACGTCACCAGTATGTACATTTTCACAAAAACCAAGAGGACCGTTGCTGCCCGTTGATTGTTTTACACCAAAAAAAAACCTCTAAAATGAGGAAATTTTAGGGAAAACTACATTTTGATGAGAAGTTTGAGGGTTTTTTTGTTTGTTTTTTTAAAATTAATTTCAAAGGTTTATCAATTAAAAGAAAGCTTAGACCCGTGTTCTAGCATCCACTTGTACTGCAATTCCCTTCCGTTTGCAACCCAGGCACGGATATGACCTTTGTGAATCTGAATGTAAGACTGCCCTCAGGCCATGAAGCAGTCTAGCAAATATCAGACTGCTGAATTTGGTGGTACGCTTTAAATTTCTTTCTTAAACCACATTTTCTAAAACATGTGCAATTGCATTCCCTTCCCTCTTCACAATTTCTTTTTCAGTATTATTTTGCTGTTTTTTGTGTTTGTCTTTTTTTTGTAGATAAGCTTTCTTTGCTTGATTTTATTTTTTGCTGTCCCCTTCCTTTTAATGAATTGTTTACTTGCGTCACTTGTGTCCTTTCCCATCCTACGAGCTCTTTGTTAATCCTCCCCTGATACCATACCCCCATCTGACTCTCTCCTTATGAAGTACCCTCTGCATCATCACCTTGCCTCCGAAGCACTCCTGCCTCTATTTATTCAAGTATCCAAACAACCACATCGTCTATCAGGCCTGCCCATGCTCTTTGTTTAATTTTCCTTCCATTTCTATGCCCTTCATTCCATTTTCTTTTCTCTCCACTGTCATTGCTTTTCACTATCTTGTGACTTTCTTTTCTTTGGCCATTCTGTGCTCTCTCCATTTTTCCATCTTTGCCCTGCTAACACTAATGAGCATTGCCAGGGCTGGATCGATACAGGATGGAGTGTTTGTTCTCAGCTCTGAGAGGAAAATGAATGTGGCTGCCATGCATCATTCCCTCCTGACTTTGTGAGGGGTGTGTGTCATCAGTATTTGGTGTTGCCATGCATGTCTGTCACGCCGTGGCCCCTCATGCCCTCTTAGAGTGACCTTAGATCCTTAATGGAGATATAGTGATAGTGAACCGTTCATGGGACTGATATTATGAAAAATTATATTTCAAAGGAAATAAAAATGATTGGTTCAATACACTGGGGAGAAAGAAGATCCAAAAGAATATGTTGAAGGTAGAATAAAAATAAAATAAGACAACATCAGAACAAGCCTGTATTCTGATTTATTGTGTATCTGTGCACATGAAAATAAATGCTGAATATGAATATTTGGATCTCCAAGTGAAGAACGTTATGTAGATGAACGAAGTACACTTCAGATTTTTCAACACCACAATTTAGTTTTTTGAGAGTTACTCGAACTCTCTAGCGTTGTTAAATAATGTTTCTCTGCTCTACCAAATGTAAAGTGCATTATAAATTAAATGTATTATTATTATTATTATTACCTTAGTTCCTGGAGGGTGCAACCATAGAGGTGGACCAGATCCACACTCACATGCGCCCCCTACTGATGATGCTGGGTGACTACCGCAGTCTGACGCTCAACGTGGTGAACCGTCTAACCTCCGTCACGCGTCTTTTTCCGAACTCCTTCAATGACAAGTTCTGTGATCAGATGATGGTAAGGAACATTTTTCTTCTCCTCACAAATCGTATTTTATGCTTGACATCCAACACCAGTGAAGATTATCATGTCATTGATACAGAGAACAAAAACTCTTAACTGTGGCAATGTTGGCGCTCAGCTTTAAACTCCATTTTTGAGCAATTACATATTTTTTATTGTTAGAATTTCAATGTTCTACTGAATATTCTGCAGGTTTAATATAGTAATTTACTACAAATCTTTTTTTTTTTTATGAATGGGAAGCCTAAAATATCATTTTTTTTAATTCTTAAATTGGAAATTGCTAACTTATTATAGTAAAATATAATAGTATTTGAATGAAACTTGCCAGCCAAGATTTTGTGTGAAATTATGATTTCCTACTTGAATCACTTCAATAATTATTCAGTCTGTGTATTGGTGCCATGTTGTTTCGATTCAGTCTTTCTTACCTCCTTTCTCTCTCGTTCTCAGCAACACTTGAGGAAGTGGATGGAGGTAGTTGTAATTACACACAAAGGAGGCCAGCGAAGCGATGGCAGTGTAAGTGCACACCGCTCACATATACACACACCTCAAGGACCTCCGTACGCCCCTGAAACTTCCATCGCTACCAAAATGCAGATTTGTTTTGTTCCTTTACACGCTTTTTGTGGAAATCATGTTTAAGTACGATACAGAGGCAGCCACAGCCTTAAGCAGTGGCTCGATACAGATGTCTGCTGCCCCCTTTGTTGTTCCATTGATTTGTCCTGCTTAAACCAAACAGCACTCACTGAGGGGACAGAGATATAGCCCTCTGTGCTCCCAAAGCCATAGTAGCATGTAGCCGACATCTCCTCAGTGTGACTCATCCCAGGTGAGCTGTGAGTGGCCATATTACAATCAATGATTAATTAGGCGCCAGGCAGGCAGGGGTGGGCTCAGCGCTGTGTCTCCTCATCATCTCCCAGACAGATAACCTTGTAAAGGCAGAGGTGAGAGAGAAGGAGGAGAGAATAACAGCTGCCTCTCTCATAGAAATAATGTCCGTTTTTTTTTCTTTCTCCTTTCTCTTTTTGTATCGCCGTCCTGCCGTCCCTAAAAATGGTGTATTTAATTGGATGCAAATTATCCCTTTGTTTCCCCTCCCTCAAGCTTGTGGTCTTTGTGTGTGTCGACAGCAAGGTTGGCAGCCACAATAAAGCCAGGGGGGAGAGGGTCAGTCAGCTAAGCCTGATAAAGACAAGTTCAGAAAGCGGGACGGAGCAGGACTGAGGAAGGGTTCTCCGAAGATGTGTGGACATGACGGAGGACCTTAATATATTGAAAATATCAAACAAGACAGAAGAGATTGTTTGTTTGAAAGAAGAACAAAAGTATTTTAATTTGACCGGAAGTTGTTAAACTAATATTCAAGTACGCCCTGTGCCCCTTTATCCTTGAACCGCTCCTAGAAGTTGCCTCCATCCTCCCTGTTGCCCGTTTATCACCTCCCTGTTGCCCGTTTATCACCCTGTCTTATCTGCTCGCCTTCTAAAACAAATGCAGGCAACAAATAAGCCATTCATAAATGCACACATACTGCTCTGTTGACTCTGATCATTGTCTCCTGTTCTGGTACAGCCTGCGTTGGAGGGCGTCGAGGTGAGATGTGACTGGTATTGAGCCCTCTGTTGATAACTCTGTCTGACTTAGACCCAGTTGAACAAATGTTGTGGTAGTGGTCCTGGTGGAGTTTCACTGTATTTTTGTGTCCTTGCGTTTGGTGTCTTCTCAGAAGTGTTACTGCCATATCAGCCTTCTTCTTCCCTCAATGTTTTAGAACTGTCCAGTTGTCCCTATATCCTCTTACCTTTTCATCTCTGATGTATCGATATAACAGCGCTTCCTAAAAGGCATTTCTTTACTTTTGTGTTGGTGCACACAACTACGTAAAGAGCAAAGATTGCATTTTCAGAAGCTTGACTACGATTTGCCTTCGTCTTTTCTTTTATGTCCGTGTCTCGTTCATCGCCCCTCCAATAATGTCACTCACGCCCTTGTTTCCTCCTCCTTTTCTCTGACTCTTCCTCCAGGAGATGAAGATCTGTTCTGCCATCATAAATCTATTCCACCTGATCCCAGCCGCACCTCAGACTCTGGTCAAACCTCTGCTGGAGGTGGTCATGAAGACGGAAAGAGCCATGCTCATAGAGGTAGGGCACCAACTCCACTCTTTAGACGGTCTTGTCTGGACTATCCCCTCTTACTTTACACGTAGCGTCATGTAGTGGAGGTAATTTGAAGGTTATTATCAGCCTGGAAATCCTAAAGCACTGCCTAAGAAGCTATTTAAAGAAAAAAAGAGGCTTTGGTTGTTTTGCTTTAAAAAACAAATGCCGTTGACAAAGATGTCAGAGATGCTTGAATGGTTATTCCTTGTTGTGGTTCTTGCTACTATAAAAGCTCTTGTATCACATTGAAGCAGGACGAAAGAAAAATGAGATTTTGATCTGAATTAAAACAGTAGAAGAGATGAATAACATGGCTTAAATAAAAATAACCATCACCGTACGGGGGAAATTAGAAAAATGCATGGTGATAATGTGATAAATACTATAAAATTCTTCATGCGGTCAAAATGTTTCAAGATAACTACAATTTCCTTTATCCCTGTCTCCTTTCAACTCCTCCCTCCTGCTGCAGGCTGGCAGTCCTTTCAGGGAGCCTTTGATCAAGTTCCTGACACGTCACCCATCTCAGACCGTGGAGCTGTTCATGATGGAGGCCACACTGAATGACCCCCAGTGGAGCCGCATGTTCATGGTCAGACATTGGCAGCAGCAGCAGCAATCCCCTCAGTCTTCTCATTGACACATTTTACCCCTAAAAATAACTCCAGAGAACCATGTCGGCTGCACGGAACTGGACGTCTTTATGTGATTCAGTGTTGTGCTTACACCATCTTTATGTCTTTATGTGCAGAGTTTCCTGAAACACAAAGATGCCAAGCCATTAAGAGACGTGCTGGCGTCTAATCCCAACCGCTTTGTCCCCCTGCTTTTTCCTGCTGGCACGGCAGCAACTGTTCGTCCTGGATCTCCTTCGACCACCACAGCCAGACTGGACCTACAGTTTCAGGCTATCAAGGTATAGCTGTTTTCATCAGTTTTGCCAAATTAGATTAATGTGTGCGTAACCCTGCTTAATCCTTATCTGAGTAATACATCATTTAATAAGTGATCGTTTTCTCTTCATCCTTGACACCCAGATTATCAGCATCATAGTGAAGAATGACGAAGGTTGGCTGGCAGGGCAGCACTCTCTGGTCAGCCAACTGAGACGAGTGTGGGTCAGCGAGGCCTTCCAGGAGAGACACCGCAAAGATAACATGGCTGCCACCAATTGGAAGGAGCCCAAGCTGCTGGCTTACTGCCTTCTCAGCTACTGCAAGTATGTAAACTTTTTCAAACGTAACCAGGATGAAAAACATTCATTAAATTTATCCTATTTATCATTTGATTTAAAAAAAAAAAAGTTTGGTTTGGGAATGGATATATTATTCCTGAGAATATTCTGCAGGTAAGGATGCTGTGCTAAAATAACTTTGCAAAGAAACCTTGGCTTTTCTCTCCATCTATATACCAGCACAGATAAAGTGCTGGGAGGTCCGAATCTAAACACTTGGTTTGAAGCTCTGCAATGAGCGCCCCTCCACCAAACCAGTGATTTTATTTTTTCTGTCGGTTCTTTTGGTTAAAGAAATGTAAAGTTATCTAAGATTATATGAACGATGTGCTTTACGTTATCACTGTATTTGGTAATGTATTTTAACAATGAGAGGCCCGTGGGCAGCCGGTTTGTCGGCCCACATGCCTTTTTGGGTTTGTATTAATTAAACCGGGCTGTTGGTTCCTGGTTGCAGGGTGTGTTCTGATGAGATCCTTTTTAAGTTAATATCAAATTCATCCCTACCTGCCCTCAATCATTGACCCCTCTTCTCGTCGTCAGGTGTAACTTCACGGAGATTGAGCTGCTGTTCCAGCTGCTACGGGCCTTCACCGGTCGCTTCTTATGCAACATGACCTTCCTGAAGGAGTACATGGAGGAGGAGATTCCCAGGAAGTACTCCATCAACCAGAAGCGATCCCTCTTTTTCCGCTTTGTTGAGTTCAACGATCCACACTTCAACGATGAGCTTAAGGCTAAGGTAGACACTCGTATATGTATATATAGTAGCTATACTATATAGTATACTTATAGTAACATCCCACAAGGAGCTGAAATGAATGAATGAATGGATTTAACAATTTTGCAAACCATATTTTTATCTGCCATTCATGTGAAGGTTTATCGTGTAATCATTTTACTAACAAATGGTAATGACCAAATTTGGATTTTGGAAGCTGGTAACTTGTTTAAACGAAGAGAGAAGGATATATTGGAATGTTTAAACCAGCAAAATAGAGAATTTGAGTTGTTATAAGAATTGGGTATTTTCAATGTTGCACTAATGTGAGGTTAATACATATTGAAATAAATAGGTTAGTCTGAACCTTGACGGAACATGTATTCATAAGGAAAATATGTATTCCTTTTTTCTGCTCTAAGATTCATCCTCTTCATCTTCTGGCTCATGGTTCTCCAACCTAGCCTCACGTACTTCCTGAGCTTTGAACTCCTTCTCTTTTATATTTTTATCTTTACACACGAGAACAGCATCGTAGTTTACGGAGCTTCAGACTCGGCACTCTTCTTGCTCGGACGCACTCTCGTATCCAGCTCATTTTTGTAAACGCCATCTCCATCTTTGAAGATAACAAAACTAGTTCTCCTTCCTGGCTTTGTTCTTGACATTTCAGTCGCAGTCCCTTGCGATCTTGTCCTACAGCTCCTCAGGCATACAAACCAACCGTTGGCAAAATCTTTTGTGCACAATCCATACTGTGCTTACTTTGCCTCCTCGGTTTGGGACCTGATCTGTGAGTGTGTGTGAGTGTGTAGTGGTTGGTGTGTTTTGTACCAGAAGTTTTTTGATGGAGGCAGGAAGGTCATTCTGTCTGGGTTTAGACCCTCTGAGGCTCACAGATGAATGCTTCCGTCCTCTCTACCTGACCTGCTGCTGCAAGCACTACAATCTTTCTGGCTGCTTTTTAATTAATATCAACTTTCATGCGCACAAACACACACACACACACAAACACGCTTTTCACAGCTGTAACAGGCATGCATCTATGCACAGGGGAGCATCAGCACTACTTTTAAGTACAAATGGGTCAGTCGGGGAGGTCGGCTGTGGCACAGTCTGGGACATTGCCAAATGGCTGTGTGACAGGGTTCCGCCACTGTACATACTAGCTGTGTGTGTGTGTGTGTGTGTGTGTGTGTGTGTGTGAGAGGTGTGTAGACATTCATACAGACAGATGGGCCGGTAGAGTTGTGTTGTTTATTGTAGTGACAAGAGCAGAGTGTAAGTGTTGCCTCTACTGTCTTTGGAATAATTGGCAATAGCTTTTGCCTGGACATGTAATGGCCCAGGTTGGTGTGTGTGTGTGGTGTGTACTACCTTTTAGGGGGACAATTGCGTAGCATCACAAAGGTCCAGTAGAATCTTGCACTTTCATTGAGCGGCATGTGTAAAAAGAAAGGAAAGGAGACTGTGTGGGACACAAGCAATTCATCATCTCTGATGGCGCGGTCTGACCCCACGCTGCCCCCACATCACGTCTTTTGTTGCATCCGAACAGCTTGTACATATAAACTGCTTTTGTACTCCTTGTTTTGTTCAAAAATGCTCTATTGTTCTCGGGGCAGGTTTCAAGCAGACAAACAAACAGGAAAAAAATGTGGAAAATTGATGAGGCACGATGCATCTGCTCCACATTCTGCTGCTGCTTTTTTGTTCTTGACTTGACACACAATCTAGCAGAAGCTGTCTCCATGTTGTGTTCGTATCATTCATCTCAGCTACAGTGTGAAGTTGAATTAAGGAAGAAGTTTTTTACCAGCCTAGTAAGTAGGAAGTAATTTGTCTTCCCAAACGAAGAATAAACTAATATACCAACAAACCTATTAAGCAAAGTCGTTAAAAATGGTTAGAGTAATGTTGTTGGCAAATTAATTACACTTTTGTTTTTTATAGAACTTGTCCAACAAAGTTACAAAGTGCTTTACAGGACAGACTAAAATAAATGACAAACTGCGGTAAAATTTGTAAGGCTAAATAAAACATGGTTACATTTAGAATATGACGTGATTTAAAAAAAAAAAAAAAATAGGCGATCAACAAAACTGGGGATGCATAAGAAGGCTAACAAAGAAAACTGATTAAATTCAGACCAAAACCTTTGTAAAAGCACACTTATAAAAATGTATTTTTAAAGAGGGTATAGATATCGCCAGTCTGAACTCCTCAGGGAGTTTGTTCCAAACAGTAGGGACTCGGACCCAGAAGACCGCCCAAAGGTCTCCCTGGTTTCTTAGCCTCGATTGAGGGACAGCTACGAGTGCCGTGGCAGTGGACCCCGGGCTCTGATTGGGCACGTAAGTTGTCAGTAGATCGCAAATGTATTTGGGAGCGAGTCCAGAGGGGGCCAGAGGAGTCCGATTCATATATAGACGGTTGTTAAGAATTGCATTATCGGAGGATATGTCTTAAAATCATCACTTTAATTGTGTGGCGTTAAAGGATTTAGTGAACTACAATCGTGCAGCTCTTATTTCAGCTGTGTTTCACTGATACAAAAGTTAAAATATACAGTGCTAACTAATAACAACTGGTAGTACAATCATTAAAGACTACCTGCAGCTACTCCTCAGTATAAGTCTTAAATCATTCGCAGTTTCCCGTTGTGTTTGGGTTCACAACAAAAACTCTGCCTTTGTGCATCTCATGCTTTGTTACAGTGCCAATATGGCTCTCTACACACACACACACACACACACACACACACACACACACACACACACACACACACACATGCAAGGGAATGGAGATGGAATTTGAGATAATTTAGATAACTGCAGAAATAAAATCTCAGCTAGTCACCCAAAGGTATAGTGTGAGTGCAGAGATGCAACAAAACACACACATGGCCTGAAGAGTACAACATCTATTGGCATCACCGAAATACACTGTGGTCCTGCAGTGATTGATGCCAGAGAGCCTTGGAAGAAACTAGGTACAGATAAGACTGAAGAACAGACTGGCGCTCCATGCATTTTATTTGTGGCTTTTTTACATCTGTGTGTGTGTGTGTATCTGTGTTCATTGTGCAGAGCTTGTGTGAATAATGTGCTAATGGAGGAGCTCGAACATATGCTGCCACAGCTCTTTCTTCACTGAACGATGACCCGTCTTTCCCGCTGATGGATTGAATGGGGAGAGAGTCATTAACATATCAGCTTCTTTAACAAATGCAGTTAGTATGTATTTTACCGCCTACTCAAGCCACTTTCTTCATCAGAGCCCTGCTATTAGTAATTACAGGTTCTAAATTGTTGCCCCAGTTATGGTTTACATTTTTTGCTTATATTTTCATGCTCAACATTTTCAGCTCTTTGGTCTTACGGGTAGAACTTTTCGCCTTAGATATCCCTGCATTTTTTCATATTTCCCTCATTGCAAATCAGAATAAGACGTTTGTTCCTTTTGATTTGAGAATAGATTTATGACTTCTGCACTTAATGCCACAGGGAGCTGAGTGTGCAGATTTTTCATTTCTTCAGCGCCTGGGGGACCACACCAGGTGGCTTCACTGATTAGATTCTCCCTTGTTGAAGGTTTGCTATCAGTAAAATCATCCAATCTAGTCTTTGAAAACTGAAAGGAGAAACATTTACATAATTTGTGGTAGAATGGGGTTTATTATCAGTCAAATGATTTCAACATGTTTTATTTTGTCCTGTTGCACAGGTGCTGCAGCACATCCTGAATCCAGCCTTCCTGTACAGCTTTGAGAAGGGGGAAGGTGAGCAGCTGCTCGGACCGCCTAACCCCGAGGGAGACAATCCTGAGAGCATCACTAGTGTCTTTATCACCAAGGTACACGCACACACGCAAGCACACATTCACAATTTTACCAAACAGTTTACATCATATTGCCCTTTATCGATATGAGGAATTAAAAAGCTCCATGAATCTTTCGAGAGAGAGATGAGTTGCCTTCATTAAACAATGGAGCGGTGTTAGAAAGGGAAAAATTCAAATTAAGTGACCTGAAGGAGTTATAAGAAACTGCCACTCCCATTTCTGCCTTTTTTTTGCAATGTTTAGCGCCGATCTGACGGCTTGGACTGGCAAAAAATCCGAGCTGAGTCTGATTTAGGGACACATACAGAAGTGGGCCAAATCAAAACTGGGAAAGATCAGAATCCATGTGGTTTGTGTTGTTCACACTGCCCTGGAAAAGTCACATACGAGCAAAAAAAAAATCAGCCACATTTTCATGCAGAGTGAATGGGACCGAAATGACACCAAAAATACACTTCTAACAGGATGGAGGTTCTCTAGCATGTGAATGCGGTTAAGCTCGTTACAACAAACCCCACGTCACTGCATTACCGTCAAGGCCACCCTCTTAAAGAGCCAGGAACAGCGAGTTGGAACCCAACTCACGAGCTTCGCTGCACCTTATGTTATCAATTAAAATGCTGCAGACTCGTGGTACTTCAGAATTGAGTTTGTACATACGTCTGAATTAAGATTGCAAGCGTTTTGAACGTACTTGCTGGGACTTACTCCCCTCAACATCCTTTTTTTTTTTAATATTCACCCTTCTTCCCTTGCGCACTACTCAACAGCTGCATCTCTTCATTCTTGTCTCTGATTTAATTACCTGCTGCATTTCCTCTCATAATGTTTTATCAGTCTAGCACATCTCCTTCCTCTGATCTGCTCACTCAGTCTAAGCATTCTCATGTTGCCCACATATCACTCGATAACCCAATTGTTGGGTTAACCCTAACCCTGTTATTTCCATCTCCCTCGTCTTCCTCATAGTCTGTTCCATCCATCTTTTCATTTCTCTCCAACCCGCCATCCCACTGGTCTCTCTTTCCATCACGCCTCACTCATCAGACCAGACTGTAATTCCTGGTGTAAATGTCAGGATGAGTCCATACTAAAGGTCAGCATGTTTGTTTGCGCAGTGGCAGATCTCATCACTGACTAACGCCGGTCCTAATGGCTACTAATGGCTGCTCTACGGTCTGGTTAAAACTCATTTCCTCACTCTCCTCCCTCGCTCTGTGTGCTGTCCTCCCTTCGCTACCTCTCTGCAAGCAATTCAGATTGTGTCGGGTATTTTGGAATGGGGGTATGACTTTGTGCCAGAGATTTTAAAATGCCTGAAAAAAACTGTCTACGACTGTTTTGTTGGAGTACATTCAAAATTAGTTATGGGAAGTAAACTTCATTCAAAGCAATGTTAACTTGAGCACCACGGAACTTCAGGAAAACAATAATAATCGATAGAATGTGTTTCCAATAAGAAGCGCTTTATAAGTCTTCCATTGACCTCTTATAGGAAAGAGTCGTACAAAACAAAATAAAGGTGTTTTGTCCCACACATGAAATATTGGGCATTTGTTCAGTACATAAAACATCTCGCATAGCCGATTGTTACTGATCAACAACTTTGCAAATATTCAGTCCTCACTCTATGATCAACCGTATTACTTGCCTCTTCACACAGCAGTCTTAAATGTATCCCCCTTCCCTCCCCAAGGTTCTCGACCCAGAGAAGCAGGCAGACCTGCTGGACTCACTGCGGATCTGCCTCCTGCAGTTCTCCACCCTGCTGGTGGAGCACGCCCCCCACCACATTCACGACAACAACAAATCACGCAACAGCAAGCTGCGGCGTCTCATGACGTTCGCCTGGCCCTGCCTACTGCCAAAAGCCTGCGTGGACCCTGCCTGTAAATACAGCGGCCACCTACTGCTGGCCCACATCATCGCAAAGTTTGCCATCCACAAGAAGATTGTCCTACAGGTGAGGATGAATACGCAGAGATAGGAGAGGAGAAGCTCAGTGGAGTATGATTTTCAAAGGCACCTAAAGACGAAGAAAAGAGTTTTAAAAAAAAATTTAATAAAAAAAAAAAATTGTATGAAATGTTAAATGAATCCTACAAAACAAAGACTCAACTGAAATGAGATGAAAGAAAAGGTGTACAGAAACAAGAAACCTAAAAATATCTGAGTTGAACTGAAAGTGAGAATTATTCCAGAAGAGAATAAAAATGTAAACCTAAAAATGTATCAGAATTATATGAATGTTCTTGAAAAGAAATACAGCAGTAGGTGACAGGATCATTTGAAAAAAATAAAATAATTGTTCTTATTTAATTATTTCTCCCTCTCCCAGGTCTTCCACAGTCTGCTGAAGGCCCACACTATGGAGGCCCGCGCCATCGTACGGCAGGCCATGGCCATCTTGACCCCCGCTGTGCCGGCCCGCATGGAAGATGGCCATCAGATGTTGACCCACTGGACTCGCAAAATAATTGTGGAGGAGGGACACACCGTACCGCAGCTGGTGCACATATTGCATCTCATCGTCCAGCACTTCAGGGTGAGCATATAAAGAAGAACAGTTGGTTAATAGTGCACTTCCCTCTGTCTGTGACTTTGGAATATAAAGATTGTAAAAACATGCATCTGGTGGGTGGGGCAGATGGGACTGTCAAAATAATTCTGATCTCTCTCTGGAGCCCACTGTGCCATACTTTTTTTTTTTTTTTTTAAAGATGGCTATTGAATATGTTATGTGTAACATTTTCTGGTACTTGGTAGAATGCTGTTATCATGTACAGCTGCCAATCTGTATTCAGTGGGGCTTTGGCAACTTCACAGAAAAGCAAACAGACGCTGATTATCTGAGTACCCTAAATTATGTAATGTGTTTGAACCAGCTCTAAGGGGAAAAGGAGTCCTCATTTAAACTTTGATTATCCTGTATGACTTAAGAAATAGATTTTACAGTATTAACTATCATTTTGGCAGTGAATGATCCCCTTACCATTAGTTCTCACTGGAGAATGCAGCTAACACTAGTTACCTGGTATCCGTAATCATCAGAATGTGTACATATTCCCACACACATCCTTCCAAGGGATGACCACCAAAGAGGGCCCAGTTTGTTTTCGAGTCGGTGACCAGCAAAGAATCCGTTGCTTTTATGTTTGCCGTCCTCAAACTTCACAAGCACTTTCAGCCCCCTCATTCTCCTACAAGTCAGAAGGAGACCATCTCTTCGCAGAAGATTGACATTTTCCTCTGCTCCCCTCTCTATCCCACTGACAGGCTGCTCTCACTGGGCCAGATGACTAATCTAATGTAATCACATCAGCATAATTACACTGGGGAGAAGATAAAGATAGACAGATGAGAGACTTGTGCGTGCGTGCCTTTGATAATGAAATAGAGATCGCGTGCATGTTTGTCTATGTGCACACGTGATGGACAGGGCTTAGCCACTCTGTCATTAAGGGGCTGTATTGCCCTGCTCTATCAACTATAATTACCCTCAAATTGGGACGCTTTAATATTCTTTGACAGTGGCGACAGCCCGGAGATAGACATCTCATCTCTTGCGCTTTTGTCCGCGCGGGCTTCAGAGTTCCATTTCGGTTTGTGACGACGCTAAGCAACTCTGGAGTGTGACACTTGAAAGTGTGAATTCTTGGGGTTAAGTGTGTATCATCATGTCCTTGAGACCAAGTGACTCCCGGGTTTGCCTCTTCTGACTAACTGTCTGAAAGTGATTGAGCACCCTGTTAGCTCTGCATCAACACAGAATCTTGAGCAAAGTATCAGCATCGTAGGAAAAATTTAAATACAAGTAGCAAACTGTCATTCACTCTCTATCTATGTCAGTATTGGTAATAATCGTGTTCTATGGGAAGGTGGATTAGATATTTTGGAGCAACATGCACCCGATACAAACTTTTATGATTAAATAAAACAGGCCTCTTCCTCCTCCTCCTCCTCCTAGGAAACCATACATTTGGTTCTAGGGGGGTAATTTCGTATTCAAATGGCTGTGGTGGATATTTGAGAGATGTGCATGATCGCTAAGTCTAACTTGTATGTGGTACATACAAGTCAGACTTAGCCTTAACGGACTAGCTTTAACAGAAGGGAGAGGTTCTGATCTGTTGCAGAGGTTGAGAACAGGTTCACCAAACCTACAGCAGGTGTGAAGGTATTTTTCACTATAAGATCCTGCTGCTTAGTTATCGTCTAAAATTACTATACCTGCATCTTCTGTTTCCCCCTAAAACCCAGATAGTCTCAATTATTGAAGAATCTATGACTTCCATCAGCAACATATGACCTTAGTGAGCGTATCTGAATTTTACATGGTGCCCGAGCCAGTAAAGTACATCAGTGTGTGAAGGATAACCTTGTATATGTGGTTTAGCACACTCTTCATGTGATTGGAGACCCGGATCTGTTCTTCAGCATTGGAGCGGCATCACACTCCGTTCCACTTGTATAGTTGGTAAAAATCTCCTCCATCACCTTTTATTAAATACTTCAAGTCTCCTTCGTCACTTGAGTTGTCTTGGCCAAATAATAATAATAATAATACATTTAATTTATAATGCACTTTACATTTGGATCAAATCTCAAAGTGCTAATAATTTAATAAAATAAATTCCTACACAGTGGGATTAAATATCAAAATCATCCTAAATGAATCCATGTTTAAAGTTACAATGATATCGCTTTTTTCTATCCCTGGAGTCCACCATGTAGTGTCTTACAGTTTTGTTTGTTTGTTCACCCTCTGGTAGACGGGCAAACCCAGATAGTAAGGTTTAATCCAAATGGGTCATTGTTCTCCCATTCCTCCATACTTGGATTCTCCATTTGCTATTGAGATTAGCGGAGGCTGGGTTTGTGACATATCCATATGAAACTGAAGAACGCAAAAAAAACCCCCAACTTTTTATGTTGAAATTAAAATCCTAATGAACTGCTTTGTCATCTGTTCAGCCTTACTGGCTCCCATTGCTCCTGTCCTCTATTTCTTTTAATTAATTCTTTGAGGACTGGAGTTTTGTTCTTTTTTATAATTGTGGTAAAAAAGAAACTTATATCCCTAGGTTACCTGGATAATATACAAAGATAAAACGAGTTTTGGGAGAAGGCTGTTCACTCTCTTCAAAGAGTCATAACCCTATAAGTTACATCCTTGTTTACTGTATTTAGATTCATTCACCATGGAAAATAACTCTGATATCTCAATCAGGTTTTATGTTGGGAAAACAGCTGTTTGAGAAGACTCGTCATTTCCTGTTCCGCTGGGTGCTTTCATCCAAAAATGCATCAACCTTTTTCCCATCACTGTTGAACGTTTAATGTAAAATTATCTTCATGTTTTTGATGGACGTTCTCACACCATTAAAAGGGAAGAACTATAATGGCTCCAAACGCTGCATCTGGATGTTGTATAAAATCCAATTGTTGTGTGTTTGGGACAATGTTAATCCGTAAAGTTGTTTGAATAAAGTCGTGTAAATTTCCTTGACAGAAGAAATGTTTGATTTTACTCATTATTACTTAAATATTTACATACGTCTTTTGCTTTCCAGGTATACTACCCTGTGCGCCACCACTTGGTGCAGCATATGATCAGTGCGATGCAGCGTCTGGGCTTCACCCCCAGTGTGACCATAGAGCAGAGGAAGCTGGCTGTGGACCTGGCTGAGGTGGTCATAAAGTGGGAGTTGCAGAGAATCAAAGATCAGCAGGTGCGGACACACAGATTTCCCCAAATACGTACACACACGACCAGTACAGAAACGGTTTCATCCATATTGGTCTCATAGCTCCACAGGGAACTTGTCAGAAAGTTTGAAGACACACACACTTATGCTTTAATCTCTCAATTGTCATTATGTGACCCGAAGAACCCACCTTCACCACACCTTCCTATTTCCTCTACTGTCTTTTTGTCTGTATGACGTGGCAGCCTGAGTCCGAGGCCGAGGTTGTAGCTGGAGGCGAGGGGACGAGCGGCAGTGCCGTGAAGAGGGGACTGCCTCTGGAAGGTGCAGCTGGTGGAGATGTCAAGAGGTTTCGCCCTGCAACTGCACCTGCCTCCGCGGTGAGTTCAAAACACCATCACTTATTGTCCCCACCAACAGTTTCTGGCTGTGAGTGACTGTTTATCAGGTTGGATTATATGGTAGTTTATAATCTTTTACCTTGTTGTATGTCTCTGTCCGTTCTGCAAACATCTATCCTAGACAGAGATTTCAGACAGGAAAGTCTTCATTCTTTTAAAGAGTATTGTAACTTGGTTTCTGTCTCATCTCTGCTCCAATGGTGACATGTTGCATTTGCAGTCTCAACTGGAGGAGCTGTCTCTGCTGCAAGAGGGGCTTGTTAAAAAATCTATATCCAAATGGCAGAATTACAAAATGGTCAAACTACATGCAACAACTTATCTCTTAAATAGCTATTGTTGTATAAATACTCCCTTTTTTTAATTGGGAATTTCAGAGGGTAGTTTTTTTTAGTATGATGTTCTGAAAAACAGTTATACTTGGTATTTACTCTGAGCTTCTTTCATCTGATGTCAGTACTAAGATGTGTGCAGCATTGACTCTTTTTCTTTTTTTTTTTCTTGAGATGAAGAAATGTTAATTTCTTTTCCAAGATAATAACCAGAAAATCTGTAAATTTGTATCTTATTTCTCAGTCTGAGGAATGCAGTGCAAATCCCGACCTTGTGTTAGTTCTTTGATTTTCCCCTTATAAATAGGGACCCTGCAGCAATGACACTGCTGTCAACGCATTTTATTTTGAAGTCTTTTAGTTTCATAGTCACTGAAATTTATAAGTCTGCTTTGTCAATGGAATCTTTCTTTTTACTCATACGACATGTTTGTGTTTAGGTGTTTGGCCGAAGTCCATCCATGCCAGGTACAGAAACCATGCTTACCAAGCCTGTGGAGAAACAGCATACGGACACAGTCGTCAACTTCCTAATAAGGATAGCGTGTCAGGTAACAGCACCACAGTAACTGTCAAGCAAACATAGAGAGATCTCTCTTTCTTTCGCTCTCTCTCTCTCTCTCTGTTTCTCTCTCTTTGTTTCCCGCACATAAACACACATCAGTTAGATATTTGCCTTCCATGGAGGACACAACTATCCTTAACAGTGGTGAAGGTAACGCACCTAGTGGCCATCCTAAATGCATCTCTACACACACACACACACACACACACACACACACACACACACAGGGTCCTTTATGTATCACAGCACAGAACTGTCCCCTGGTCAAGCGGCAGTCATGACTTTGGTTAGAAGCCTGAAATAGGCAGCTGTGAATTCACTCACCTTGACTTTTCCTGCTTTTTTTTTTTTATAGCGGGGGGGGGGGACTCCATTCTCACTGCTCATTCAACCATCCCTCTGCTGGGGATCGCTGATGTTAATATAACTGGCAAAAACTTCTTTTTTTCCCACTGTAATCCACTTGGTAAGAGTGTATTGTGATTTTTAAATCAATGATTTTTACAGAAGCTGACTGTGTGTCTACAGCAAGGCTTGTGCAGAGCTCCTGATTGAAAGATCCTCAGAGATCTGTGTAATATTGTGGATGAAGACCCTAATGATATAGATTCTAACCTGCTTCCCCCTCTGCTGTCTAGGTGAACGACAGCACCAATGTGGCTGGGTCCCCAGGCGAGCTGCTGTCTCGTCGCTGTGTTAGCCTGATGAAGTCTGCCCTCAGGCCTGACATGTGGCCCCGCGCCGAGCTCAAGCTCCAGTGGTTTGATAAGCTGCTTATGACCGTGGTAAGATGGCATACGTCCCCAGAATGACTCAGTCAGTCATGTTTCTTATTATTAGTCTGTCTTTCTGTTCCATGTTGCCACAGTGATGCTTGTGTTTTCATTTTTCTGTTTTTCGACCAGAGTGCCTATAGATCATTTGTATCTAGACTTCTCCAGTGATGAATATTACCTTTCTGAAAGATCCTGGTTTTTAGTTTCTAACATTTAACATGGCGAATTGCCATTCCGTCGAGGCCAAAAAATGATTTGTGTGAGCATGTCACATTATTTGGAGATGTTGGGCGACAGTATGCCATCAACAGTGAACTAGTTTGAATAAAACTCAAAATCATCAGACTTTTTGTTGCAGCTCTGAGCAATATTCAGCCAAAAGTAAAGGATAAGGAATGAGTCGCCGCCATTCGCCTTCCCAGAGAAATTTCCCCGTCCCTGCTTAAGCCCTGTCTTAGTGTTTGCTCCCAGTCCTTTGTCTGTTATCAGTAATGCATGAAGTAAAGCGCCAACCACCATAATGACAAAATAATGACATTGGTGCGATAAGGGGAGACTATCCGGGTAGGCCTGTGCCTTCTTGTTAAACCCCCCACCCTCTTCATCCTAAACTCCTCATTCTTGTTTTCTATATCGGCCCACTGCGCCTCTCTCCGTGCCTTTATCCCTCTGTCTCTGTCTTTATCCACCACTTCCTTCTCTTCCCCTCCTTTCATTTCAGCTTCTTATCTTAGCTTCTCTGCTCTGTTTGCTTTTATCAGTTGCTACTTCCCTGCTCATCTCTCTGGTCTGATTCAGTGCTGCTGTTGCGACAAGGTTATCGCTATGGAGCAACAATTGTCATGTGCTTCACTTGTTCCCTTTTGGGGATCACTGCGACCGCCTTTGTCTGCCTGCATACACAAAATCACCCCCTCCACATCCCATGGGGATGATCTGACAAACAAGGCTTTCTGTAAGTCGTATACCGATGCACACGCAGCGTGGCTGTAGCCGCCAGGGCGTGCTCAACCTGCCCAGCCATCACTCAGGGTTGAACGATGCTGTAAATCAGATTACCTTTTATCATCTGATTGTACTTGCATGGCAGTGATTAAGAGTCAGATGAGTGAGGCAAGAGTGCAAATGAGGAAGGGCAGGGGACACATGCCGGAGAACACGCACACAATCACACTATGTTCATGGTTAAAGCAGAGCCTAATCAATACCGGCCTAATATCTACTAGCAGCCTTATCACCAGAGTCACCTTGTTCAGCAGCCAAGAAGGTGCCGTGGATCTTTCTCAGATTATCCTCTTGGCCCCGGCATCGTTGTAAACCTTGATTGCAATTTAGACAAAATTAGGACTTGATGGTGGCCATTGATCTTTGGCTAAACGGCAATCATTGTACCTTTCAATGATTGTAATTTCAAAGAAATACTTCTTTCTGTGTGTATGTGTAGAGTATTGATCTCTGAGATGTCTGAAATGTAAATGGAATTAAACCTGAATGATTACGGCATTTACGGATGTTTTTCGCAATATCATTTATCATGCTTGTTTTTCCATTCCTTTCCAATTGTGGGGATCACATCTATTAAGACACTTAATGGGTGCTAAAGATTTATTTTTTGAGTACCGAAAACATGAGCATTTGTAAAATATGTAGATTTTTTGCCATTTCTTTCTCCACTGACCGGTTTCACCGTTATGTGTCCTCTCAGGAGCAGCCACAGCAGGCAAACATCTCCAACATCTGCACTGGACTGGAGATTCTCTGCTTCCTCCTGACGGTGCTGCAGTCCCCGGCCATCCTGGCTCATTTTAAACCCCTCCAGCGGGGGATCGCTGCATGCATGACCTGTGGGAACACCAAAGTCCTGAGGGCCGTCCACTCCCTCCTCTCCCGTCTCATGAGCATATTCCCCACTGAGCCCAGTGAGTTGATAGTGCTTAGTGTTTCAATACGAACATGTTTTTAGGCCACTCCTGCTCATAAACTTTGAATAACAACGTGAATTTGAGGGATTTGTTAACTATCGTCTCATGTAAGAATTGCCATAATATTTGGGCCATCGGTCCATTTTTACGTGTTTTTAAAAAAACAAAACAAACAACAACTCTTCATTCTCCCTCAAGGCACATCAACAGTGGCATCCAAGTACGAAGAACTGGAATGTCTGTACGCCGCAGTGGGCAAAGTCATCTATGAAGGACTTACCAATTATGAGAAAGCCACAAGTAACACAAACCCTACGCAGCTCTTCGGTGAGTCCTTCCACTCTCCAGCTCAGCTGTTCCATCCTCTTTACTTTGTTACACTCACTTTGTTCATAAACTTTATTTTTTTTTTATCCCTTCGACAAAAATGAAGAGGGTTATAGTCGTCTAAGTATCCATCCGTTTATCCAGCCATACATATTTGAAGGATAGTCTGTTGTCCCTTTTGATGTTGTGAACTTTTAACAAATTACATTTTTGTTCTTTTCACACAAACAAGACTTTTAAAGTGAATCTAATGGGTGAAAATCTTTTTTCCGGAACGCGTACGTTCTAGCTTCACCAAACTTTACACATATATTGCCTTATTACATTGTTGTGCTTTTGACATTTTGAACTTCAAACCAATGTTATTTTTGTTGTTTCCATACTAACAAGACTTTTAAAGTGAGACTTAGGGTGTTTGTTTGTCTGGGAAAACTATAGATACTAGCTTCATCAACCTTAGTAGCTATATTAAACATGATTTGTTCTTTTTGATATTTGCAACTTTTAACAAATGTTTTTGCTGTTTCCATAGAAACTGAGTACTTAAACAGAATTATTAAGATGAGTATGAAGGGTGGTAAACTTCTCTAGAGCATGTCTGGCAAAGTATGCATTTTTAGGTTCATCAAAGTGTAGAAATATATAACCATATTACCTGGTTGTGATTTTTGACATTTTCAGCTGCCTAAAATTTTTATTTTTGTTGTTTCCTGTTCAGAAACCGTGCTTTTTGAATAAAGTAGTTTTGCCAGGAGCACAACTGGTACAACATATACTCATTTTCTCAACAACATAAACCACGCAAGCCTCACTAAAGGAATGGAGGATATGCTCTATACCGATGCGTTTGATGTCCAGTTTGTCAGGGATGTAAGGGGGAAATGTAATCGCCCTACGATTTTCCCTTTAAAATATATTTCTCACGATTTTCCTTTTAAAATATATTTCTCTCACGCTCCTACATAACAAAGCCGCCTCAGTCAACTATGGTAATTAAGCCATTGATGAGGTCGTTAAGATGAAACCCGATGGGCTCTGCGGCTCAGGCGAACATCTGTTGTGTTTAAATGAAGGCCACATTCCAGAGGTTTAGAAAAGGTTGTCTTTGGAATGATCATTCTTTTTGGCCATCCTACCGTTAGGGACATTACTCTTATCCTCCCAGATGTCAGTATCCATGAACAAAACGCGCATCAAAGGTTATTTCAAGGAAACTGCTATTTGATTCTACTGTCTTTTATTGGAAATCACACTAGTCTTCCAAATAAATGGTCCACAACTTGACAAATGACTCCTAGAGAACAATCTGGTCTGATGGTAACACTATTTCATATGGTTTTCCAAAACTGCAGTCATGGTCAATAAAAGGCTTTGGTATTTTGCTGTCGCAGAGAGGTCGCGCTGATGTGATGGGGTGACATTTAAACATTTGTTCCTCCTGCAAGGAGCATCAGCAGATGAGGTCATCACTCATATCTTTCCTTTTGACACCCTGGAACTTTTTTTTTTTAGATTACATTAAAACGTCTTTGTCTTGCTGTTTGAATGTGTAAAAGCTGTGTGTGTGTTTGTGTGTAAGTGTATGTTAGCTTGCACCCCCAGCTTCTTTGCCAGGCTTTTCTATTTCCCTTGTCTTTCTCTTCATCCTCCTTTCCCCTCATTTGTCTTCCAGGAACCCTGATGATCCTGAAATCCGCCTGCAGTTACAACGCCAGCTACATCGACCGCCTCATCTCAGTTTTCATGCGTTCTCTACAGAAGATGGTGCGGGAACACTTGAGTCCCCAGCAGGCCAACCCTGGGGTAACTGAAACCAGCACAGGTACATGTACAAATCCAGATCCAGGCAGTGGAAACATACCAGGAAGTTAGGCGCATATTTCAAGTATACTTTGCATCCAACATTGCTTCTAAGAAAATTCAATTGAAGCCGAATTTGCAGATTTGCTTAATTGTTGTGACTCCGAATTGTTTTGTGGATATATGCTTATTGTGACTTGCTGTCCTGTCCCAAGACCCGTCAACTTTCATGGAATTAATTTCAGTAGCTTTTGTGTGATCCTGTTGACAAACCAACAAGTAAAGAGGCACTTGTGAAAAAACAAGATGTTATATACTCGTGTAACAGATTAATTAATAGTGACATATATTGTGACGTCACTTTCAAAAATGGTATGTAAGAAAAGCTGGTGTTTTTTCATACGTTAAAAATATTGTAAATCCGCCTGAAGACTTTCAGTAATTTGTGTTGACTTTCTTCTCTGAGCCTTGCTTAATCAGCTTTGACGTCAGGCAGTACATAATCCCTGTTGTTACTTCTCAGGTGGGAGGTAATGGTTCTATGATGCTATCAGTCCTTTAATTGGGCCAATAATGACTGTATCAGGAGACATTTAACCTCCACTACACACAGCAATAGTCACTGAGACCACCGAGGCCTCGGCTTTGGTCTATTTTTATGATTTTTGTCTTTGTTTTTCAAAGCCCTTTTGCCTAATAGGAAAATTTAACACAACTTGGGACTTCTTCTTTTTTGAGAATAATAAAAATCCTACTTGGTGGTTGATTTTCAGGTTATATAAAACAATATTCACAAATGACAATGAATGTTAATGCTTGTACCGACTGTTCCTCGGTTCTCACAGTGACCAGTGAGCTGGTGATGTTAAGTCTCGACCTGGTCAAGACTCGACTGTCCGTCATGAGCATGGAGATGAGGAAGAACTTCATTCAGGTCATTCTCACCTCACTGATTGAGAAGTCGCCCGACCCCAAAATCCTCCGCGCTGTGGTCAAAATTGTCGAAGAGTGGGTGAAAAACAATTCACCCATGGCTGCCAATCAGGTAAGGGGGATTTTTGCAGTGAGACAGTCGAGTGTTAAAAGCGCTGCACTACAATTTACACAAACAGAGAGACGTGTGCTCTTAAGCAGATTAGATAAGATAAACCTTTATTAATCCCACAGCGGGGAAATTTCAGTGTTACAGCAACAAAGAGCAGACAGATCCATATAACAGAATAGTTAGATATAGATAGATAATAGATAGATAATAATGGCTTTATTGCTTTGATGATGGCAGGAATAAATCAGAAATCTGAATCAGTAAAGCACATTTTTAAAGGTGTGGCTCTTTTGGACAAACAAACAAGGAGCAAAACATACTTTCTAAACCCAGTGGGGAAAAAATGGGAAGATAATCTCTGATTATGATTTGTTCCTCTCTTTCTGTCCTCTTTTAAATACCATAATACGTCTTTCCTCTTTCTCCTTTCTAACCATCATCCTTCTATCCTCACCTTTCTCCCAGATGCCTAACCTGAGAGAGAAGTCCATCTTGCTGGTGAAGATGATGACCTACATAGAGAAACGTTTTCCCGATGAACTTGAGTTAAACGCTCAGTTCTTGGACCTCGTTAATTACGTCTACAGGTAATTACTTCCATATATCAAACGGCTGTGACACCAAAACCATAGTTCTTGCATTCATCTTAACCCGAGGGACGGACACAGGGGTTTGAGGCGGGGGAAAGGACACAATGAAGATGAGGTGAAGCAGTTTGCATGGGTGCCATTCATATTATCTTCTAAGCGTCTGATCGACTTGCTAGGATGGGAATGGTTTGGAGGCAGAGGAAGCATTTAATTGAATCATAAGCCGTATATTGAAAGCAGGTTTTGAGGATGTGCAGAAGGGCACAGAAAGACATCGAGCAGCGATAGAGATGGATAATGTGCCCGAGTCATTCACACGGCTTTAATAGTATCAGGACTCAAGACAGGATGCACAGCAGGTGGATGGACAGAGGGGTGAAACTGTCTAGAAACTACTGCTCGCTTTTTAATCAAACTATGGCTCTCCTGGTCTTTCTAGCCCACACACACAAACACACACACACACACACATTTAATCAGCCAAATGTACCCTGTTTCCCTCCACCCCATCTGTTCTTCACGCCAAAAACTAAAATGAAAGCGAGCCATAAAGCCGTGATGGACAGCAACTAATTATAATGGAATGATAAAGCAGCTGTGCAGGGACAATGTGTGATGAAGAGAATTGTGCAAATAGGAGCAACATGCAGCTGTGGTAGTCTTGTCTTTGTCTCTTTTATCCCATCTTCCCTCTCTCCTTCTGTTAAGTGAATCATGCCCACGAGGCCCATTCACTGCAGCGGGAAGATGTAGAAATGATGACATTTGTTATTTAAGTGTGTAATGCGTGACCGTTAGTGCTTTATTATCACGGGAGCCCCCACATTAACGATACTCCATTTCACCCAATATTTAGTGTTAACCGCCATCTCCCCACACTCCGCTGATCCTCGGTGGTAAATGGCGTGGTTGTTTTAACACGCTGGCACCTTGTGTTTGAATGGCGCTATGAGGTTTAATCTGTGTGCTTGGAATATGTTTGGAATCCTCACTGCCTGCCTGCCATATGTGTAAATAACCTATTAAAGCCAAGCGAGACTGATTAAATTGTATCCCCATAATTAGTTGTGCCTATAATCATGTCCACAGTTAAACAGAAATACCAGAACAAATGGGGTGTGATGGGATTTTCTCCATCCTCCTTAGGGGACATTTCAAATCTAGCTGTAAAAATTGATTCTATTAATTCATTTATTTTTAAATTTACAGTAAATTCTGTAAATTATACAACAAAAAAAGGATAATAAAGGGAGAGAGTGCACTTAACTTAACTATGGAACGACTTTCCTGTAACAGGACAAATTATAATATTTATCAATACATGTTCCAGAAATAAGTGTGAAATAAAAATATGTCTGAGTGTTGGCGTACAAGTAACATCAGTAATAAACACCAAACCGAGATCAGTCAGCAGACGGTCTCAACAGAAACCAAAAATACTTCAGAAATACGCCTCCGTTTTTTGGTTGCCGACTCCTCCAGACAGTGTTTCACACCGGATGATTTCTGTACAGAGTAACAGCAGGTATCAATAAAATCATAAAAGACTGGGATGATTCATCACGCCGGTCAAAACTTACATGTTGGAAGATTCCAACCTTCATATCGTTGAAAGCCCTGCGAGCTCATGGTTGAATGCATCATCCTCTAAGTGCTGCGTTCACATTATCACAGTTACATCAACAGTTACGCCGAGTCTTTGCTGCCAAACTCTGATCCTTCAAGGTCTCCACGTTTTAAGCGTTTTTGCTCATAGGAATGGGTAAACTTGGATTAGGGTAGAACCCTTAGTAGTAGTGGTACAGAGCCACGGTTGACACGCTGAAGTGTGTATTAAATGATGGGCAGGTGACAGACGTTTGATTCAGATTGCGTTTATTGATCAGCACCACACTTTTATTCATTGTTGGATATGTCCCACCACGCAATATGGAGTCGATTCACCAACTCGCAAAATGTCTGATTCATCACGCCTCCCGCGGTCTGAGCCCATATGGCTTCATACCAGTTCTCAGCAGGTGTCGCAGTCGCCTGTGTGATGAGATGAAAGTGTCAAAGTTTGCCTCTAAATTGTTAAATACCTTAATACTTCACAAAATCATGATGCTTTATGACCATAAATAGACTATTATGACAAATTTGATATCCTGTTGATGAATATAAAAAACTTATTCTGCCTCCAACAAAAACACTGATGGGTGGTATCGATAATATTCTTTCCTGATAAGTGTTTTCACCCACTCACTAATAAGTCGCCTCACTTGTGGATGACAGGGTTTTACAATGACTTTAAAGGAGCGGGACTTCAGGATGCCGTTCAACCTCACTAGTATCTTGGCTTTCAGGAGTGGTTTTCATTTTGGATTTTCGGAAACTATATATTATGAGTGCTTCTGCGACTGATGAACTTGAGATAAGATTAAAGGAAACAAAGGTGTTGACATGAAACATATGACATGTTAGGAACACACGCAGTAAATTTTATTTATTGACATGTTTAAGTACAGCGTGCGGGCCCTGTGAAGTAAACGTGTTGCCCTGTGAAGTAAACGTGTTGTTCATCATGTTACACAGGGATGAGAGCCTTTCAGGAAGTGACATAACATCCAAGTTGGAGCCAGCCTTCCTCTCGGGGCTTCGTTGCACTCAGCCATTGATCAGAGCAAAGTTCTTCGAGGTGTTTGACACCTCCATGAAGAAGCGCGTCTATGAAAGACTCCTCTACATCTGCTGCTCTCAGAACTGGGAGGCCATGGGAAGCCACTTCTGGATAAAACAGTGCATAGAGGTAAACACTGTGCAGTTTCTGATCTCTCAACAGTTTCTTCTTCAGCATTTAACATACTGTGTCGTTGATGCATAAAACAAATCTGCTCACGTTGTGCCAAATGTTTGTCTTTTGTGCGTGTGTGTGTACTTGTTAGCTGCTGCTGGCAGTGTGCGAACGCAACACCATCATCGGCACCAGCTGCCAGGGATCCATGCTGCCGTCTATCACCAACGTCATCAACCTGGCCGACAGCCATGACAGAGCTGCCTTCGCCATGGCAACGCATGTCAAGCAGGAGCCACGGGAGAGGGAGAACAGCGAGACCAAAGAGGAGGTGGGAACACGGATCAAGAGACTCCCTCACATAATTAACATATTATCCCGTATGAAATGCTGTTGTCCTGAGAAAACAAAAGTATCGCTTTTTCATTTCTTTTTTCCCCCAAAAAATGTCTGTACTCTTTCCACCTACATTAACAGGATTCTTTTAATCACTTGACACATCGTTGGTCACATGCTCTGCAAGTTTATCAAATACATTGTGACATGTTGACTGAGGGTTTTTTACTTCACAATTTTCTGCTTCGGCTGCTTCCTTTGTTAAGTTCTCAGAAAACGTGCCATATACAAACAATATTAAGGAGGAGGAGGAAGGCTCCGACCTTTCACTTCTCTAACACTGAGCACAAATGACCCTAAACCTCTGTTTTGTAAATAAAGCTCTACTTATTATTAGCTGATGATCAATGGTTAAAATTCCCTTAAAAGACAAGTCTTTATCTGTGTTCTCTGCCAGGAGGTGGAGATAGACATAGAGTTGGCACCAGGTGACCAAACGGCTATCCCCAAGAGTAAGGAGCAGTCTGAAAGAGACGCTGGCAACCAACTGCACATGCTCACTAACCGGCACGACAAGTTTCTCGACTCACTCCGAGAGGTCAAGGTAAGGTTTGTCCCTCTGAAACCAGCACTTACTGTCTCCTTTGGTTCGGAGTGGATTTGAACCAAGTTGAGGGGATGATATATCCCACCATTATGATGAGGAATTTTCATAATGACCCTAATTACCCTGAGGTTACTGCTGATGAGACGATGTGCAGGCAGAGTGAGGTGTCGAACTTCATTATATTTCCAAAACAGTTTCCATCATATATATTATGCAAAGGCTTTTCATGATCCACAATGATTTTTATTCCTCTCGAGCCATAAACTGATAATGATCGGGGACATCAATCGATAACAATTAAATGCTCTCCATCCCAAAGACACGCGTTGCAAGAATCTGCAGCTGTCATGTTTTTTTTCTGCTCTGTGTTAGACGGGGGCACTGCTGAACGCTCTGGTCCAGCTTTGTCATATCTCCACACCCCTGGCTGAAAGGACCTGGGTTCAGCTCTTCCCACGCCTCTGGAAGATCCTCTCGGACAGGCAGCAGCATGTGAGTATGACTGATTGGCCTCCATCTTGTTACACCAAATCAATTCTAACCTCGGAATCTCCCGTTTCATATGTAGTGTAGTCTAAGAACGGTCATTCATTCATTATCTGTTCAAATTCTTTGGCTATATAGGGGAAATTAATGCATGCTTCTGTAACACATGCCTGAAGATTTCTGCATACACTCTTAAGAAGTAAAACTTAGCATTTATTTAACATCAATATGTCAACCGGACCTCCACAACTAAGTTGAATAAATGGGGAAAAGTTCAAACTCTTCCTGAATGTTTTCAAGGAAATGTCACCAAATCTGCTCTTTAACAGTTAAGTTGAATTTGATGAACAAACTTACTTTGATTTACCGCATACAGCTATGTTGCGTGGACAAACAATTGTGAAATCCAAAACCTTTGGGAATTTACAAAGGGTAATTTACAATTGCATTAGGGGAATCAAACTCCTTTGTTTAATTGTAAAAGATGCGACTGTCTAATTGTGTTAACTTAAAAAAAGTAATGTAATGGAAACATCCACCAAATTCACTTAGTGAACACAATTATGTTGCATGTACTAAACTCAGCTATGTTGAATTTTCTATCGTAGTTATGTGTCGTTTACTGAACACAATTATATAACACCAAAAAAGATGCAGCGTTTCAGTTCTTACAGCATGAAAAAGTCACGCGATGCAAATAACATCCATGTGTCATTTCTAAAAGTGTAGGCAACTTAACGACTTTGTTCGTACCTATGTGGGGAAGAGAAGTGTTTGGGAATTTTTCACGATCTAACTCACCATGTTGATTATCTTTACTTGAGACGAGATCTTTACTTGAGACTGGCGCCCCGCTTTTTTTTACATATGGCTATTTAGTGTTGTTACCAACTCTGCTGATGGCTCAGAGGGGGAACAACAACGATCCCCCCTTTCATCTTCAGAACTTTTACATGGCATGGAGCAATAAAGCCTTTACGGCTCTGCTTTGAATTGGCTGTGAAAAGGGGGCTAAACGCTCTCATTCACTCCAGTATCCCTATCAATGATGGCAGTGAGTAGTCTCTTATTGTGACCAAGGCTATCCCATCTCTCTCTCAAAATGTGCAATTACACTTAATGAGGACAGATTCCTTTATGCTGAACATGGAAACGCAGAAGCTGAACGGGGGAGAGCTGTAATGAATTTAACAAACCAGTTATATTGGGAGTATTTGTGACTCATTTGAAGACCTTGATTTCAAGTGATTGAACACTTAACCATCTGAAAGCTGTCATCAATAGTAAGCCGGCTTCAAATTGTGATATTTTCTTCCTGTGATAGGCATAAAGTCACAAATATGTCACATGTGGTCACTCTGATGGCTGCTTCACCATCACAGGATATCAATTTAGTGGATTAAGTCTTGACTGCAGCTCAGGATTTATGTTTTTGGGCTGATACATCCATGGGTGTGATGAGAAAAACTTATTTCTCTTAGGAATGATTTTAGTAATGTTCTTATATCTGTCTTCTATACCACAAGCATGATTAAAGTGACCATCAAGGCATCAATTACTCCATTCTGTCAACGGGCAGGGAGAATTATATTCATTAATAATACATCATGTACTTCTCTTTTGCATGCATGCAGGCGCGTGTGAGCACACTAGTGTAACTACATAGACATTCTGTGGTTTAAAGTCTCAGTGCAGTTCAAAACACCGTATTTTTCACAAAAATGCAGATCATTGAAAACGAATAGACAAAATATTTTCGGTTGATTCAAAATGAATTGGTTGTAATTGCTTCCATGATATTCATTTTCCCATTATTTACTATTTGTTAGCGCATGCTCATAAAATGATACCAAGCATATTAAAACACCACATCCGTTAATTTCTGCATCAACGCATTGGAGAAAGTTCAAATAACTTGATCATATTTCTGTACCTCTTCACCCGCCCCTTAGGGAGCTCGCTCTTGTATGTGCATTGTGTATTAGCAACAGAATACCTCCATCGATTTCCAATATTAATGCACTGCTTTTTAAGTGTAAATGGGAGGTTTTATCATCTCTTCCCCCTCTCAAGGCATTGTCAGGAGAAATGAGTCCCTTCCTGTGCAGTGGCAGTCACCAGGCCCAGAGGGATTGCCAGCCAAGTGCCTTAAACTGCTTTGTGGAGGCCATGTCCCAGTGTGTGCCTCCCATTCCCATCCGCCCTTGTGTGCTTAAGTACTTGGGCAAAACACACAACCTCTGGCTACGCTCCACTCTGATGCTGGAGCAGCAGGCCTTTGAAAAGGGCCTCAGTCTGCACAACAAACCAAAGCAGAGCACAGAGTTCTACGAGCAGGAGAGCATTACGCCGCCTCAGCAGGTAACATACTTTGACCCGAGCTTTGAGTTATCTGGATATTAAGAACTTTCCTTATACAAAACAATATTATTCCCAGAACTTTTCAGTAAGCAAAGTTAAGCCTCAAAAGTGCAACTATTATTTATACTCATCCACAGGAATGGATTTGTGAAATAATTTATATTTTTTATGTGTCGCATCCTGAGGTCTTAAGTCGGCAAATCTCTTCTGTGTGAACTGGACTCATTAGCAAAACTGCTATCGCACAAAATTCTTCCACTGTCATCCACATTCTGATCCCTTTTCTGCAGGAGATTTTGGACTCCCTGGCAGAGCTCTACGCTCTTCTCCAAGAGGAGGACATGTGGGCCGGCCTGTGGCAGAAGAGGTGCAAGTTCCCTGAAACAGCTACAGCCATTGCCTATGAGCAGCATGGCTTCTTTGAGCAGGTGAGCGAAAACAGGCCACTTCAGAATGTATTCATACCTGGGCTGAGTATGCCCTTAGTGTGAATCAATTTTTTATTAAAAAAAGGAGAAGGTAAATAATTAATTGTAATTAAACTTAAGATAAGAAGAAGGAGAAACCCAGAGATGAGAACTCGGGTCGTCTGATGAGAATCTATTGATATGCAATCTTGCAATCCTGTTGCAAACTACAACCTTTTGTTGTGACATGGATCAATGTTTATATTAAAATCTACAATTTTGCACCGTAAAAAGCAAATATTAAGTTGAAGCCCATTTTGGGGGCTTCAGGTGAGAACAGGTCGGGCAGAGGTGTCGCACTGCGACTCATTCTATTTTCTCAAAAGAGCTTTTCTAAACATTTTCATGTACTTAGGCCCAAGAAAGCTATGAGAAAGCAATGGAGAAGGCCAGAAAGGAACACGAGAGGAGCAACGTGTCCCCGGCCATCTTTCCCGAGTACCAGCTGTGGGAGGACCACTGGATCCGGTAAGATTTCTGGGAAAGAACAGATGCTTTTATTCTAAAGGACACTGTCTCACCAATCAAAAGAACAGCACAAAACCATATTGGATTTTTAATTTACTAATACCTTCATATGTAGTCTGCACCCTTGATATTATAAAGATAACAATAGTTCATTATGCAATATATTTCACTATATATCATTTTTTTTCATATTTAATATGATACAGATTCTTTTACTGAGAAGATATGTATCTCTCAGTAAAAAGCCTTCTTTGTGATCCATCTGAATTCATGCTCTTAATTAAAACTTAAAAAGTGTTATTGCTCAATTTCCTTTTCTGTTTGTTTACTTTTAAACATTATTATTTTACACCGTCAATATTAAGTGTACGGTGGCGCAGTGGTTAGCGCTGCTGCCTCACAGCAAGAAGGTACCGGGTTCAAATCCGCATCTGCCAGCCCTTCTATGCAGAGTTTGCATGTTCTACCTGTGTCTGCGTGGGTTCTCTCCAGCTTCCTCCCACAGTCCAAAAACATGTCATATAGGTGAATTGGTGACACAAAAATTTGCCCGTAGGAGTAAGTGTGACTGTAAGTGTGCGGTTGTGTGTGTCTGCCCTGTGATGAACTGGCGACTTGTCCAGGGTGTACCCTGCCTCTCACCCGACGTTAGCTGGGATAGGCTCCAGCCCCACGTGACCCTGAACAGGATAAGCGGTAGATAATGAATGAATTAATATTATGTGTATTTTACCCCAACTGTTTAGCATATAAGAACATGCAGCTTATTCCTAAAACTGATGGGGAAACGAACCACTACATGGGTGCAGCTAAGAAACCGCAAGGGGTCCTATGCAAATGTTCCAAAACCCGGAGGGTGTTTTTTAAAGCCAAAGTGATTAATAGTGAATTTTTTACCACTCAAACCTCCCACTGTGACAGCCCTGTAAACTGAACTTATAAAACACGGATGCATTTAAATAGCTGGAACCTTAATTAGCACAGCCGCAGCAAATTCAAGAGCCTGGAGTGTTAAAGTTTGCTTTCACTCTGTTCATCTCCTTTGTCTTCATGTCCAGCTGTTCTAAGGAATTGAACCAGTGGGAGCCGCTGACGGAGTACAGCCAATCTAAAGGCCACTCAAACCCTTATCTCATGCTTGAGTGTGCTTGGAGGGTTTCCAATTGGGCCGCCATGAAGGAGGCTCTGGTGCAGGTGAGGAATGCTCACTCGCGACATATTCAAAATGCATTCACATGTGGGATCTTACACATAAACACACGCCCACACATCTTTCGCTCTGTCTCCCTGAGGTCGCGTTAAATCCCAGTATTTCAACCAAAGGTTCTCGCTAATGCTTCACAGAAGCGGTGGCGCCTCTCAGTTTCACTCCAAGGAAGCAGACGCCTCTGTTTCTTTCCAATCTTGTTTCTGGTTTCAGGTGCGGAGCTGAAGCCCCGGCCTGGTGTCAGTTTAAAGTATAGAAATGTGATAGGGACCATCAGGACCCACCGCAGTCCAACAGCCTTGGGAGATTGAGCGAGCTGGCTGCAGCGCTGTGGAAATGAAGTTCAGCTGTTTGCCCTGTTCATTTATTGGCCTAATGTCTCTTAAGTGATGATGGGAGGCGAGCGTGCAGTAGTACCCCACATATAACAAATACTCCTGCTTTGCTCTTTCAAGGAGACTTGGAACCAATCCATTGGGCCGCTCTGTCCTAAGGTGACACCTAATTAAATTGTCTGGGTGGCAGCACAAGCTTTGCTGTATCCCTTCCTCTGTGTTTCATTCCTCCTCTCCTCTCTGCGTACATTTCTGTTTCTTTTTTCTACTCCTCTCCCAGACTACCTCCCCTCTATCTGAGCCTCCTTTTCTTACCATCTCTACTTCTACCTCCGTCGGGTCATCTCTTGCTTTGTGCAGGCTGAAAATGTATTGACGAGGTGGTCGTGGCTTATAGTTTTGACAGCTGAAGAAGCATCCAAACATCTGTTTTTTTATGGTGGAGGAGAATAACACAGCTTTTAGTTGGTTGGATGCCTGCCTGCTCACCGCAGGAGAGGCAAAGTCCAAATGTCTCTGCTTTCAATTAAAAGTGGCTCTTGATAAGGGCGGCTCTGTCTCCAGGGTATTCATCAGTGTCACCCCTGATAAGTGTCCTCTCGACAAATCACTGAAATTTTCTCCAACATCAGGAGAACATGCACAAATACACACCTAGACGCTCTCATTCTCTCCATCTGTTTTTCTTCGTGGATTTATCTCCTCCTGTCACTCTCTCACTCCTTTTTAAATCTGCAAACTGCTGATTCGACGCCGCAGACACCTCTGGGCTGCTGTTTGCCGAGCCTTAATGCACTCAGTGTTTTAATCAATAAGAGCAAGACCTTTTCGTCTTCCCCGCTTCCATGTCAGAGTCGGCAAGTTGATTAGTCATTAGCGCCAGCTTCCTGCTGTAACCACTTCAGAAGATGAAGCTGAAACAGTGTTGTACATTTAGACATGTACCGCATTGTGAGCAGGGAAATGTCACAACCCTCTCGCATCAAATTATTATATTTAAATGCAAGGCCCACGGCCTGATGCTTTCAAAGAGCGTGTACTAGTCTGTTGAACACAATGGGAGTAAACGCACACAAAACAACATGCGCACCAACTCTGTCTGCTTCTAGAGAATATTTCAGCGGTTTTGGATTTAAGTGAGTTGCAACTAACAGCTGCTGTCAGTCTAGAGTTTACAAAAGACAAATTCACGTCAACAACAAAGTGTTATTTCTCTTATGTGTTCAGTTTTGACATCATACTTTCCATCTTGTCTACTGGCACAGTAGACCAGTAATCTGGCACCTTTCTAGTCGAAGCCTTTGCTGCTTCGGTTTGGTTTCAATCTAGAAATCAACAGACTGTGTGATTTCCCAGGTTGAATTGAGCTGTCCGAAGGAGATGGCGTGGAAGGTGAACATGCACCGTGGCTACCTGGCCATCTGCCACCCAGAGGAGCAGCAGCTCAACTTCATAGAGCGGCTGGTCGAAATGGCCTCCAGCCTGGCCATCCGTGAGTGGAGGAGGCTGCCGCACATCGTTTCCCACGTCCACACACCACTGCTGCAGGTCGGTATACGAAATTCATAAAGAGTTTGTTTCTTTCTGTTGGAAAAGCTCGATTAGGACTGATGCAGCAATCTGTAAACCAGGAAAAAGTTTCTGTGATAAGTAGTTGAGGAGATGCGTGTTTAGAGATCCTCAGCAGCCTCAGGACGGTGTTGTTGCTGCTGTTAATGGCCGCTATCTTCCTCTCTGCTTGGTAAAATTTAGATAGATGACCAAAAAAAAGCCATAAGCCCCTTTGATTCTACTTCTAGAGATTACATTAGACACAGGCAGAGATGGAACGGGACGACTCGTAAATAAAAGAATAGAGCCTGAGAAGGGAAAATAATGGGGAGGACACAGGGAGGGAGGGAGAGAGAGAAGAGGAAGACGAGTGGAGAAAGACGGTTGGTTTAGAACGGCTGTAATTACTTCCCTGCCATCAGATACCACTTGATTAAATACCTGCAGCAGAATTACATTTACATGATGAATGGGATGGCCTGAAAGAAGGTTAGGAATGGGCCATCAGCTGATATTAACAGATAATTGTGTGAAATATTGTATTGCCTGATTTATTTTGTTTTGGGAGATTTGATTTCGGTGCAGGGGGGTTAAGTCTTCAGTGCCGCTCTGATTCACTTCATTTGTCTTTTCAAAATGGCTATTTGAATTGGATGACTACTTTGTCTGTATGTGTGAGTGTGTGTATTGGAGGAGGGGGGGCGGGGTTGCGTACACATGCGCCTTTTCTTTCTTACATACGTGCTAGTCCAATTATTTACCCCAGCCGAGGGAAAACAAGCCATTAATTCCACTATCCAGCCAAGCGGCATGTTGTAAATCTCCACTCCAAACTCTATATTTCATATTCACGACTCCATGAGCCTTGGAAAATGAGAAACCCCGACTCGGCAAATACAGTCGAGCTCAAATGCCATTTGAATCAAGTTATCATCAAATCCAAGGGTTTAGCAGGGACTGATGATCGATAGATTATCCGCCTCGCCATCGATTATGAGGGTTGACATTAATATTGATTGATGAGGACTTATAATGGGATGATTGATTATGTGTTCACAAAGCGGCTTTGGGTCAATCAATGAGAGCCTTTTTTTCATGGAATGAGATAGAAGCCCCTGCTTATCATTTCACATTTCCCCATCTCCTCGTCTTTTTTCCATCCCATGTGGGAGCAGATTAGCTGTTGAAATAATGCAGGAAGACATAATGATTTTCCCCGGAAAATGATTTTGGTGGCATTAGAATACTGCCAGACTGTAATTCAAGAATAGATTGTGTCCTCCGATTAGTCATTCAATCAAATTAGCTCAAAAGTATGCGTTGCAAATGAAATCTCATCAATAGTTAACGTTGATGTGTGTCAGTGTGTTGCATTGTACAGTAAGTCAGTGACCTCTCCAACTGTCAATATCCTAATAGCAATCATTATCTTATTCTGTCACTCTCTTTATTTTGAAATAAAATCTGACTTGTTTTTCCAGTTTCCTCCAACTTTCATATAAAGAGCTAGCCTCTTATTGACATCACATGTGCACCATGTGAGGAAAACGGCACAAACTAAACAAACTTTTGGCCAGCTGCATTTATTTGCTGAGCTGTGTTATCATAATATTGATATAATGAAGTGCATCCAGTGTTCTGTCCGGAACACATCTTTGAAGCAGACTAGAGCTGACCAGGAAGAAAAAAAGGTTAACAATTAAGTTCCGCTACTAGCTGAGCTGCACCACTGACAAACAAATACTTTTCACTTCTTCTTTTGCCAGGTTTGTGTCAAATCTGTAAAAAAAAATAAAGAAGAAAAAAGAGTTCTCGCTCACTTGAAAAATATTTATTGCAACACTTTGGTACCAGACCTTCATCAGGCAAATTAATTTTGACAAGCTTCTTAAATAGTGACTGCATATCTGCCACTAATCACATTTTACCTTTGGCGTAGAAAACACACATTTTAATCAGCCAATACATAAATGGCAATGCTCACTTGTAGTTGTCTAGTGCCACGCATAACTACTTTATGTACAATAATAACAGTTCAAAAAAGAAAAATTTCCCCAAGATACAGGATTCAAAAGATGAACCTGTGAGAATTAATATTTGTAATATGTAAAGAACCGTGTCCTTAGATATTCATTTAGTCAGCATATTAAACACAGCAGGATCTCACAAAATACCAATCAGCAAACCTTCAATAACTCCCTTTTCTGCATCCTACCAATGCTGTGTGTATAAGTTAGTGTCTCTGTTTGTCTCTTTACTTTGAAAAAAACGTATTTTGCAAATAAATATTTATGGACACACACAGCCGGTAGGAAATTTTAATAAGGACAAAGATTTACTGCAAATCTGCATCCTAAAAGTTTCGTAAAGTCAGAGTCAGCATAGTGTGGTGAAAAATACTTATTATACAGAGTGGAAGATACAAAAATGAGAAGATTGTTTTTTACCCGTTATGTCTCTCCTAGGCAGCACAGCAGATCATTGAGCTGCAAGAGGCGGCCCAAATTAATGCAGGGCTCCAGCCAGCTAATCTGGGCCGCAACACCAGCCTCCATGACATGAAGACTGTGGTTAAAACCTGGAGGAACCGACTTCCTATTGTGTCGGACGATCTGTCCCACTGGAGCAGCATCTTCATGTGGCGCCAGCACCACTACCAAGGTATGGCACTCGCTGTCACAGACCCAGTAGTGCCTGTCGGTGAAGCGTGTCTGCTCACATGGAAGATGTTCTACACATTGTGTCGCAGGGTGTCACTTTTATGCAGATGCAGGGAAGTACTTCCAGGAAAGGATGTTCTTTTGAAGGTCACAGTGTGCGTAACTATTTCCAAATGTTGGCTCACCAAAGCGCTCTGACTGCCGGACCCCACACACACACACACACCCACCCACCCACATTTACCTTGCTTAGTGCTCAGATTTCTCCTGCGGTGACTTTGAAACCATACAGTGAGGCAGCCACTGCAAAATGTGATGTCTCAAGCAACTTCAGCTCCGGCTCAAACTGTGAGGCACTGAAATAATGATAGCAGCGGTTCCGCAGCACCATACCAATAGAATTCACTTAATTTATACGGGGCAGCTTTAAAACCTAGGAAAACCTAAAGTGAAATGGAGTTTTCTTGATGACATTCATCACCGTGGCCCATTGACTGATCAATACGTCCAGTGCCACCAGCCTCCCTCTGCATTATGACAGCTGAGCTCTCAGGCTGCTCCAAGATCACCAATGTTCTCGCTAGACTAAGCCTAATTTTCAAACGTGACGTGCATGAAGAAGAAACCACTTTATTTACCACTTAGTCTCTGCCCACAGCCATCGTGACGGCCTATGAGACAAACTCGCAGCACGATCCAAACAACAACAACGCCATGTTGGGAGTTCATGCCTCGGCTTCTGCCATCATTCAGTATGGCAAGATTGGACGCAAGCAGGTACTGGTTTAGTCCTAAAAAAAAACACGGAAAATGAGAGTGAATTAACAAACAGCAATTTTGGTTTCCCAAATAATTTCCTTTTTTAGTGCTGAAACCACATCACACTTTCGTCTCCACAGGGTCTGGTGAATGTGGCTCTGGACATCCTGAGTCGTATCCACACCATCCCCACAGTGCCCATCGTTGATTGCTTCCAGAAGATCAGACAGCAGGTTAAATGCTATTTGCAGCTGGCTGGCGTCATGGGCAAGAATGAGTGCATGCAGGTAAGAATGTGACATACTGTCAATTTTATTTCCTTTACCCAATATTGCTTAATGCAAAATGACCTCACAGGCCTTTACAATTAGCCTACACTACTTCAAATTCGAGTATAAACATGATGCATTCATTTTAGAGCTGCACAGGGAAGCCTAGTTTGATGCAATCGGCTGAGCAGCAGCACTGAGTAGCTTCAATCCTTGCTGGTCACACATGCGCCGTTCACACAAACCAAGCATGAACTACAATGGATACAAACTTCCCTCACGCAAACCAGAAAACACAAAGCTCACAATTTGTAACACCAGTAGGGACAAAATAAACTGTGGTGAACACTTACCCACTGCAATCCATTTCCTCTGCAGCCCTTCAAAATAAGAGCACTTAAAATACATTACTCTTTATGGATTTTAAACTTTATAGAAGGAAAACCCGAATAGCCTAAATCGTTATCAGCTGGTCGGACTTTATAAAAGTCGGTAATCGCCGAACAAAATCCCAATCTGTGCACTAATTAATTAATTGACCTCAATCTTATACTAATCCTTTTACATTCATGTTTTACTGGTGGAAACACAAAGGTTTTTAAAGTCAGTTTAGTATTACCATACCAATAAGATGCACTCAGTTCGTATTATACAACATATTATAGGTATTCAGTATGTGTGAGCTCCAGGATTGGCAGGTACAACGCTGCCCATCATTCGTCATACATTTTTTTTTGCGTTAACCTGTGTTTTGTTTTACACGTAAAAGTATTCCTTCTCATTTTAGTTTGTGACTGATGAAATCATATATTGGTAAAAATAATTCTTGATGAGGCAACAATCTCAGTTTGCTTGTACATTCTAATTGTTTGCCATCCTTACATGTTAGATATATCGCTGCACCATAACGCAGCTACAAGACAGTAGCACTGTGTTTGGATGCAATTTGAAATATGCAACTGAACAGCAAAGCATTTGCTGCATTTTGAGTGAATTAAACACTGATTTATTTTAGTAGTAGCTTGGGCCACAGTTGGTGGTAGTTTATGTGGAGAGAATGGTGAGTGCCAGACGTGTTTGAGGTGCCTCTAGGTGACGAGTTATAGCCGCGAGACTTCTAAAAGGTTATAACTCAGGAGTTTGCTCTTAAGCCCATGGAGTACTCTGATTAATAGAAGCGGTTCAGCACACCGCAAGTCATTAAAAGTGCGAGTAGACACTCTTCTCTCTCTTTCTTTCCCTCTTCTATCTCATCTCCTCTGGTTCGCGCCGTCTCTCTCTCCTGCTACACATCGTTTGTCACAGCGGTACATAGGGGACACCTAATCAGAGACTCACCATAATGGAGGTTTAGTTCTCTTTACACCTTTTCTTAGTTCCTAATGAACACCAGCAGTTTGTTTGTTTTTCACCTGATTATGGCATTGTTTCTTCTTTCCCACCATCCTTGAAAGTTTCTTGACTGAACTTTGTTTTGAAGTTTTCCCCTCAATTCCCCTTCTATTAGGGTTTGGAGGTGATCGAGTCGACCAACTTGAAGTACTTCACCAAGGAGATGACTGCAGAGTTCTACGCTCTGAAGGGCATGTTCCTGGCTCAAATCAACAAGTAAGTTCTTAAGTGATCCTGCTGTCTGGTCTTCTCTAGCAAACTCTGAATTCTTTCATTATTTTTGTTTACAATATAAATCCAGAACTGTGGATGAGTTCTAACTGTGTGGGTGTCTGATCCCATAAGGATATGGCGACATACTTAATAGGCACTTCTTGCTTCAAGCTGACCCACCTTTGAGATCATGTTACCAGATTACCCCGGTGACGTGGCTGGGATGTGAATGTGCCTCTGTGTCATCAGTCTGGGATCGCGTCAGTAATGTGTTTGGAGCTGCAGGGATTGCTGGTGGAGCATTCCAATTCTCTCTCCAGGCTTTGCTGGATCCCCGTTCCCGGCTTATTTAACAGCCCTTCAGCACCCCCTTTCAAACTGTCATCTTTGACGTGACACGGTATCCTGAGGGGTGAAAGACAAATTGCGGAAAGCTTATTAAATGTATGTGCGTCTCAATAATTAACTTGGAGCAATTTGCGAGAATCTCTGGGATCAGCAGAACTTGCCTCTATCTCAGCAGGGTTTAAAGCAATCATTAAGTTTCCCCTTTAACAGGGGAGAATTAACAGCAGAGTGGGAGTTAGGGATTGGATGAGTCTTTTTCGTGTGCATTTGTGTGTGGGTGCGTAAGAGATGAGGATTTTGGGATCATTCAGGGAAATAGTTGTCAAAAATTTGACAGTCTGCTGGGTGCCTATACTCCTGTTGAGAAAAGTAATATATACTGTTAATGTACTTAATGAGGTTGCCTCACTTACTTTCCTAGTGTTTAAGGCTTAGAGGAGGGTCCTCGGCTCTTACTCCCCTAGCAATCAGGCTCCCGTTTCTTAATCACACGCCCAAAAACCTTTTTATAAAAACACATTTGAATTGATTGGCTTAAGAGACATTTCCCTGTAAGTAAGTGGGAGAGTAGTTTTGGAAGCTCTACTCAGATGGAGATCCATTTCCCAACTGCCTCTCAGTAAGGCTATTTCATTGACAAGCCTGTCTCCTTGTTTTGACTGCAGCACCGTGAGTCTTGCATCTTATTTATTAATCAAATGCTGAGGGGGCGTGTGAGATTTATTCCGCCCGCGTGCCAACGAGTGGTTAGAAGCCACTTGGGATGGTGGAAACAGCTGATGACTCAGAATATATTTCGCTGTCAGCATAAATGGTGCATTCAAAATGTGTGTGGGGGGGGGTTGCCAGTTCTTACCTGCATGCTCTTTAACAGTAACTATTCGAAAGCTCAAAGTGTGACTGTTAGATTGCAGTGCCTGAATGATGATGATGGGGGGGGGACTCAAGGATTTTCCAAGTTTATCAGCCTGCAGATATCTCTAAGCTGTAGCAATGCTCTTCATGGTCACTGCATTTATATACAGATAATTATAGCCATTATACTGAGGTTTTTACCTCGCTGCAAGTCTGTCATTTCTGTTACTATAGGCAGACATTAAGCTCATATTTCAGCAGGTTTTAAATGGATTAATCTGCTCAGTGTGATAGATTTGAACTCATATTACATTATATCCAAAAGCCTGAAGCCCGGTTGACATAAATTCTCACTGGGTTATATACTAACACTTTAATGCTGAGTTGAAAGGCCTTGAAGATCACAACAAATGAAAAATGATGCTTATTGATGTGTAGTACATGATTTAAGAATTTGATCATTCCAATCTGTTTCAGACTCAATCTTTCACCCTCTGCAAGGGCATTCATCCCTCACCCCAACTTTCTCTCCTTCCCCTGCAGTTCTCTCCGTTTGCTCGCTTGCCCTTGACTACTCCGTGTCAGCCTCAGTCTGACCCTCACTCTAACACGCTTCATGTTCCCTCATTCTCCTCCCAGGTCAGAAGAGGCAAACAAGGCCTTTTCAGCAGCTGTGCAGATGCACGACGTTCTGGTGAAAGCCTGGGCCATGTGGGGAGACTACCTAGAGAACATCTTTGTCAAGGACCGCCAGCTCCACTTGGGTGTCTCCGCCATTACCTGCTACCTCCACGCCTGCCGCCACCAGAACGAGAGCAAGTCCCGCAAATACCTGGCAAAGGTGAGAAGTGGGATGGATGGCTTCTTTATCATACATATTCAAGTGTTAAAGGCAAAATATGGAAACTTCTGGTAAAATACTGAAGTTGGCAACACAATTGAAGTTGCTAAGTGGTGCAACGGTCTTATATCTGGGATAATGGGCGTCGGAGTCAGCTGAGGATGGGAGGAGAGGAGAGAAAGGGCTGAACAGGTCCAGATACGATTATAGTCGAGTCTGAAGTCCAGATGGAGGTGGTGGTCCATTATAGGAATGGCCATATCCATAATATCACGTTAACCATAAAATCATGGATCAAAAAATAGCTTTCAGAGCCGGATGAAACTCACTCGGCAAACCAATTTAACAATCTGGGAGAGTTGTGCCGTTAAAGGCCGGTTCGCAGATTATAGATGGAAGGCAGCTGGCAGCCCGACACCAGCATACCCGACACCCCTGATAGTTAGATCTGTGCGATAGGTGATCACTCTGCCTCAAATTTTCAGACCAAGACAGACAGACTGAGATATTTCTTATTCAATAATAATTTTCTTTTCGCTCGCCATTACCAAATACTTTGAGGAAAACAAAGGGTTTTAAAAATAAGGTCAAAGTGCTTGAGACCCAGTAAGAGATTCCCTCTTGGATCCACTTACAGTTTGCGATGGGCAAGCTCTCCTCTCTTTCAGTGTTCAATAAGTTCTACCAAAAAAAAAAAAAAGGAAAGCAATATCATATTTGGCTCCCTTTGATCCTGATTGGAAAAATTCTCTGATACATAATTCAAAAATGTTGTCTAATCCTCACTGTGAGACTGACCTGCCAAGAGCTCAATCAGGCATTTATATTTTTTTATACATTTTTAAAAATCTGGTCAGTTTTTCCTGACCCCATCCAGCCTGTATATTATTGGTTCTGATGAGAAGAAAGGCTTCGCTTTCTCCCCTTTTAGTCTGCCCCAGTTACAAACAGAGTGGTAATTTGATCGATTATAGTCCAGCGGTAGACTGTGTGGATGGATTCACAGCGGATCGATGGCGGAGTGAAGGCCACCCTCTGGCACATCCAGTTAACAAACTAATGGCCTCCCCTGACACTCCAGTCTCATGCCCCTCAACGCGGGCTGACCTTTCTTTCTCCAACAGTCAGACCGTGCTTACTACTTGAGTTAGTCCTATGGGGGAAGTAAGCAGATGAACTCCTTGCTAACAATCATCCCACCTTCTTAGTTCAGGGAGTTCCCCATGAAATAACGAGCAGAAATCAGATTTTCCAGCTCAAAATGAAAGAATATTAGGACAGATATTGGTAAAATCCTTGTAAGTTGCTGCTTGACTTTAACACAAATTGGGTCTTTTATTAGACTTGTTTATGAATGAACCAGGTGGAGCCTTAGAGAGGCGGAAGGCCTTCACTAAACTGTCTGTGAGGTCTTTGCTATCCGAAAGACTCATTATCAATGTCGACGTGAAGAAATTATTCATATATTCTTGCCAAATCGAGAGTTTGCATCAGCCCTCAACATCACCATCATTATCTGTACTAATAATGTCTGTTACCAGCATTCCATTCCAATGAGGTGTTTTTTTTCTGTGATCCCCTCTGTTGTTGCGTTGCCTAGCGGGGTTGGTACCGTTTAGTTCTAAATGTCCAGTTATTACCCGTAATTATACATTATCTCTGTAATGGCTTGCTGGAGAGTGCGTGTGGGTGTTGATGTGGTGGAGAGGGACTAACGTCTTCATCATTATGTAGATGCAGATGCAATCACAGCAGGGGGGGAGAGATCAACTCCATCCTGGCTAAGTGTGGATCATATTGAATATGGCCGAGGCGCTCTAGTTCATGGCTTTGACTGTGAAGAGAGCCACGTAGGCAGCCACGCTCCGTTTAATGATGGGGGAATTCTCTCTCTGTACACAGCTGTGGTCCAAAGTTTACACACTTTAAATGCATGTAAAGAACATGCATATTGATAATAAAGAGTATATCTGTCAGGAAACCATAAATCATTAATAAATCTATTATTGTACTTCTGAAAATCTGACAAAATCTGTTGCGTCAAAAAATCACATGCAGCAACTGACCTATCTTGGTGATTTTTGGAGATGTTGAAGTTGCACTAATCAAATTAGCATTCTGGCATGGTCTCTTATCTTCCTCTGAGCAATTATGATTGAGCTGCATTTAAATGGGACAGGAGAAGTCATCAGCTGTTATCATTTGAGTCACCAATTAGACTTAACCGCAAAATGAAAAACGTTATCGATCAGAACAAATCAGGGAAGTGACTTTGAGCCAGTCCTATGCAGTTACAGGTCCTCAAGATCAACTGTGCCAACAATTGTTAGTAGAAAGTGCAAGAAAATGCTGCTACTGAGTGAAAATTGGTCAGGATGGTCAACCAGAAAGATAATCTGCTCGGCACTTTTAAAGAGGGCAAGTCGAGATTGGAGAAGGATTCTCTGAAACCTTCAGGTAAACCTTAAGTCATCAGTTGGGTGTTCCAATTGGACAATGATCCCAAATTGACATCTGAAGTGGTAAAGAAATGGCTAAATCAGGCTAGAACTAAGGTGTTGTTACGGCCTTCCCAGAATCCTGACTTGAACCCGTGAAATCAGCCTAACAGGGTTTTTGCGTTTAATCTGCCGTTCGTTTCTTCCTGGTTTTGCTTGTCAGCCCTGCTGTCGATAACTCCTCCTCACCGTTTCTTTTTTGTCTACCTATAGGTCTTGTGGCTCCTCAGCTTTGATGACAAGAACACTTTAGCGGACGCGGTGGACAAGTACTGCATTGGAGTCCCACCCATCCAGTGGTTGGCATGGATACCCCAGCTCCTGACCTGCCTTGTCGGTTCAGAGGGAAAACCTCTGCTCAACCTCATCAGCCAGGTGAGACCCTGTCACAGTCCCCCATCCCACTGCCAGACAGCACTGAGCTTAAGCCATTTTCTTCTGTTTTATGTTCATTTTAAAACAATCTCTTGGACTCTTGCATCCATTTTACTGCAGCAGATTCGTCGGCTTTGTTCGCATTAGCCCGGTGCACATCTCTCTAATCAAGACAAAATTAACTGCATTCATGCCAATCTGACCTCTGTCCTGCTTTCTATTGACCGAATTAAACATTACGATCCTTTCACTGTCGATTTACAGCAATTTAATCGCTCTCACTAGTCCCTGGTGAATTGTTTTCTCTAAATTATTTGTTCAATGAGTGAATGTAAAAGTAATATCTCGCACATCCAGACTGCAGACGCAGACCTAGTAATTAAAGTTGGGACTAATTTGCTTTGCTTAATGGAGTATTATTTCTGCACAATTTGAAGAGGGTGATCTTCAAAGAGTAGTCGGCTGTAAAAAGCCAGCTATCCTCTCGGCAGAGCAGGAATCTAAAGAGCATGTGAGGATATGAGGGGGGGGGGTCGTGCTTTTCTTACAATAATCCAGATTTTATGTGTGAATAGATTTTACACATGTGGTGGTGCCTTTTCTGTCCAGAAGTCACTGAACGCAACACTGCTTGTCACGGGGTTCAAAGTTGTGAACTCTTGACTACAGTCGGGTCACATAAACCAGCATACGTATAAATGGATGTTAATGAGCCACTGCAGTGATTCTGGGCCCACTTTGGTGTCTCCACTCAGCCTGTTACGACTGAAGGCTAAAAGTTTGACGACCTTCTCTTGGTTCCCTTTCATATGTAAAGCGAAAATTCCATTTTAATGCATGGAAGGCTTTGTCTGTGCCGCTTGCCTGAATTATTTAGTTTCTCTGTGGCGGCGGGATGTTTAAAAAAACATATGTTGAAAAATTGATGAAGCTGAAGAGGAGAGCGCCTGGGGCAGGCGGGAAGATGAATCAGAAGTTAACAGAGTATCTCAACACCTCTCCCTGCACACACACTCTCTCCGTCCCCTCTTCAGCCCTCCTCCCTTCAGCCCACTTTAACTTCACCAAAATATGACATTGCTTTTCATCCCATTAGCTGGCTGATCTCTGCTTCCTTTTATTTTCTCTGATGCTGGTTCTGGCTGCCCCCCCATTATTAAATGGAGAATCGCAGACAATACACATTAAGGCTGCATCATGCTGCATGTATTCAGTTGACCTAACAGATGAGACTGTAAATATATTACTGCAAATTTGAGGGAGGAGGAGGTGGTTTCAATTACTTCTTGAAGCTCTTCATGACTAAGGCTGTGGCTTGTCCACACGGAGGCATTGCACAGCCTGCAGTAATTTAGCTGTAAAAGGACAGTTCCAGGCTTTTGGTCATGACTGACGGTGCTTCTTAGCTAAATTATCCCTCTCTTTGAGGAAGCGGAGAGTGTTTCTTTAGATGTACTTCATTGTAATAGCAGTACTCACTCTTCCCTTTTCTATCCTCTCCAGGCTTAGCAGACTATCAGTAGCTTCCTCTCTCACCAGTTAGTTAATCCTATCTGTCTCTTCTGCGTCAGTGCTGCCTTCACAGCACACCACCACAGGCTGAGCAGCTATGTAGAGTCACACGAATTGAGAGAGCAGAGTGTGAGAATAATGTCCTCTCCTGAGCTCATGAAATCTGGAACAGCCATTTGTAGTCCGGTCTAAGCAGGAAGACAGTATTTTCTTATTGGCACCTTTTAGCTTGATATAGTTTTGTGTAAGTTGTGATTTGTGCAGTTAGGAAGTCCCTCTGACGACATCAACTGGATGGCAAAAGAAATGTGGATAGAGTAAAAAAACAACAACTTAGGTCTAGAATTCAATTAGCCAGAGGCTAGATTTATTTTAGTCAACTGCTTCACCGCTAGATCTCCTTCCACCATCTCTCATCCTTGACCCACTTTGTACACCAAGCTCAGCATTGTCATTGAGTTGTGGGGGTTTCTCCATCTCCTCTGCGGGCATATTGAAGGTCTCAAGTCTAGTATGTAATCGCAGCCTATGGATCTGCAAAAACATCAGAGATCAAAGTTTGTAGTGTTGTTTTGCTTTAGGGTAGATAACGCCGGGCTACCAGATCTCTCCAGCAGGAAGTTTAGAACCTGAATGCGCCGTACACTCACATCAAGCATGACTTGCCATGTATCAAAACATTTGCAATTACGACAGAAAACACAAATTTCTCAGTTTAATAACACTAGTCAGGACAAAATAACCTGCGGAGCACCCCGCTCTAAAACGTTCGGCACAACGACCGCCAACAGTTTGAAGTTTCAGGAAGCAACGTTGGCAGAGCGGCTTAAGCTAGCGACAGCGCAGAGCCAGTCACAAGTTCTGAAGTCCCTGAACAAAGCCAACATATAATGGACTGAACAAGGATTACAAAGTTTTACTTTGACTGCGAAATGTCATACAATTGATTTTAATAACACACAATGCCGGCCAGCCTTAATTCCTCTGTAATCGTTCAAAATAACTTTGAGCCTCATTTAAAAAGTGCGTTTTTTTGATTTTGTTTTTCAGGCCTTTACTCGATATTCACGACATAGACGTCCCTCACACATCGATGCTCCTTATTGGGAGTTTCGAGCTTACAGGTTTAATGGATGAGTGTATAAAATGTACATTAGGTGAATTTGCCTTAGCGAAGAAATGAAATCCTGATGGAATAATATCCATCATGGATACCCTTCAGGTAGACGGAACACTTGTTTGTAGCATGAATTTTAAGCGAAAGCCAAACCTTTCTTCAGAAAAGTAGCCAGTTCACAAATTGAAGTGCGCTACAGAAAACGTATTAAATTAAGCCGACCTGAATGAAGTCTGAACTTCAGACTTACTTATAAATAAACCACCAGAGGTGGACACTGAGTTCATCCTCTCTGTAACTTTAAAATCTGAGCCAGATTTTTTATGAATTTAAAGTTTGAAGTGTCTCATGTCCTGACTTTCACCATTAAGGCTTATTGTCTTTGATTTTTTTCTTGAACGTAAATTTCATCAACCCACAATCTGAGTTTTGTCATTCAGCCATAGCTGGTTTATAACCTCCTTATGTCCCCTGACTCTGACTCAAAGCTTCAAACAGCCCCTCAAGGGAAGCACATGGCTCTGGCTGAATTGGCACCAGCTCTCCCTCCACTTCTGACATAAACTGTATCTCTCTCTCTCTCTCTCTCTGTCTCTGTCTCTCTCTCTCTCTCTGCCCCCCTCCCCTGTGGTCCCGAGGGGCAGTCTCTGAAATGTAATAAAAATGTAATCTGTGACCCTCGATTATCTGCCAGGTGGGACGAGTGTACCCCCAGGCTGTCTACTTTCCAATCCGCACCCTTTACCTGACGCTCAAGATCGAGCAAAGGGAGCGCTACAAAAGTGGTGAGTAAACATTGCCGTTACCTGACAGCCACAGTCTGATCTGATTTATACTCGGCCTATTCTGAGTTATTAAACGCACGGTATGTAATCTCTTCTGCTATCAAAGCCAATAATGTAGCAGAGGATGTCATTTAGGTCACGGACGAGGTCACGTTTCAAAGTTGTATTCTTCTAACAGTTATTCACCTCTGCTAATTATAGCAACATGTGACCAAAAACACTTTTATCTTTAATTTAATTCAAAATTCTTCTGGCTTTTGAACATTTGGGATATAGTAAACTACTCAACGAAATATACAGCAAAAGTCTAGTCATTGTTGGACAATTTATTTTGCAAGTGACGCTTTCTATATCTTTTGATAAGGGCTGTCAAGCGCTTAATTATCAAATTAATGGCATGGTTTGTAATTAATCAAAATAAATCGCCCATCTCAGTTAAAAAATTTCTAGATTCTTATTGTTACACACACACAGTAGAAACATAGTTCATGCCGAGCAGTGAAATCCTTATTTAGCAGTTTCCCTTCACACAAATAGAAAAGAATACAAATGTATAGTCTTATCCATATTTGATTTGAGGGCATTCATAATGTTCAAATTCAGTTTTTTGTTTGTTTATTTTTATAATGGTAAATAAATGACTAAATAGACCTCATTAGCTTCAAATTCTAATGGCCATTTATCAAACATTCAGAACATTTAATTCACTGTTCATATATAATTCTGACCTTGACAAAATAAAAATATGACTTAAGAGCTGTGGCGTTATTTTTGTGTCTCTTTCTGTGCACAGACGATTATTATTTTCAGGTACATACATTCTGTTTTAAAGAGAAAGTATTCTTGAGCAAAGTGCAACTTAACCTGAACAAACAGGTGTTAGTTATTCTTTCACAAAGACGGATACCTGTACACTGTCTGGGTTTCCGTCTCACCTCTATTTGACATGCTGGGGTCTGTTCCAGCCCACAGAGAAGAGATGTTTGAGAATGAAAGATGCATTTAAGTAAAACTCTGTCCTCTGCGTCCATCATGTTTAAGCCACAGTGGTCGTAACGTGTTTACTGACACACGAGATCCCAGAGTGCGAGTAATACGTTTAATGTGTTAAATGCTTATGGAATTTGCTCACATAACTTCCCTCAGCGTTACTCTATATCTACATCTATACGTCCGTTCAAAATAGTTTGAAGACTGAAGAATTTGCTTGTCCGATCTTGAGCACTTGTTTTTTTTCCCTCTCTGCCTCCTATCTCCTCCCTGTCACTCATCTTCTTATCCTTTTGAATGTCTCTTCTTCCCAAGATGCATCTGGACCACAGCAGCCCAGTTCAGTGGGGGCCCAACCTCACTCGGGGGCCTCCGACCCGGGGCCCATCAGGGCCACCGCCCCAATGTGGCGATGCAGCCGAATCATGCACATGCAGCGGGAGCTGCACCCCACCTTGCTCTCCTCCCTGGAGGGCATTGTGGACCAGATGGTGTGGTTCAGGGAGAACTGGCATGAAGAGGTGAGGGGAACAAAGGTGCTGGGTGTGTGTGTGTGTGTGTGTGTGTCAGATGTTGTCTGTGTTTTCAGTAGATCAGATGGGGAGAAAATAATACAGCTGGTGGTGAGAGTTGTCATGTGTCTCTGCATATGTATGAAAGGAGTGGGAGTGCACATCTTCTGTATGAGCGTCTTACACCACCTGGTCAACTGGAAAATTGGAGTTTGGCACATCCCACCTCTCTGATGGGCCAGAACACATCTGTTTAGTCTAAGGTGCTGTTCTCACTTGTCTGAATCTGTTTCCACTATCTCTCATCCCACGACTGAACTTGTTCGTTGTCATAAAGCCTGTGATGGTGTCTTGTATTCCCGACCTGAGTGGCTGTAGACCGGTGAATATTTTTTAAATGATACATGATCACATTGCTTCATAATTTGTGGTATTTTCTGAAATCGTCCTAAACGACCCATTCAGACAGCAACCCTCTCACCATAGCCACTGGTGTGGGTGGGAATTGGGGCTCCAAAAAACGATTTCAACCACGCAACAGCAATCCGCACGAGGTGGTTGCTCTGTGGATATGGGGGGGGGGTTGGCAGCAGGAGAGGAAAAGAGTGAGGCAGGTGATGGATGGGTGCAGTGAGTGTGCTTGATGGGGGTAAGGGAGTTGGGGCCAGATGTTTGTTGGTGTGTGTGTGCCTGTGTGATTATCTTTGATGGTTTGGGGCTCTCAAAAGCAGCTGCAGGTTCTATGCTCTGTTCCACGGAGCAAGCTGGGCCGGAGGCATCTGTACCATCAGCACCTTCCCTCACTCTTGCTTTTGTTACTAAATAATATCAAGTGACTGCTGCTTGTGTATCAAGTGTATAACTCTCAACAGATATTTGAAATCGTGCGTGAAATAGTTCAGGTAGGAGACCAATGGGTTCGGTTTTTTTGAACAGACATTTTCTCACCATTCCTCTGTTCCTCCTCTCTCTGTAGGTCTTGAGGCAGCTCCAACAGGGCCTGGCTAAATGCTACTCCGTGGCCTTTGAGAAGAGCGGCGCAGTATCCGATGCCAAGATCACACCTCACACTCTGAACTTTGTGAAGAAGCTGGTTAGCACCTTTGGCGTCGGCTTGGAGAATGTCTCCAATGTTTCCACCATGTTCTCCAGCGCCGCCTCTGAATCCTTGGCTCGTCGAGCCCTGGCAACCGCCCAGGACCCTGTTTTCCAGAAGATGAAGGGACAGTTCACCACAGGTTGGTTTCACATATACTTACCAGTGTGTTGACTTAAAACCGAGGAGAACTGACTGACAGAAAAAACAGGTGCTGCAGTCGCCCTCATGTTCACTTTTACTCTTGTCTTTCATTTTTGCACAGATTTGTGTGTGTTTCTTCACAGTCTTGGCTGTGGGTCCATTTTAGTTTTTAGCTTTTGCTGCTCACCATCTTTGCAGATTCATCAGAACACATGAGAGTATGAAAAAATTAAAGTTTCGAAAGCTTTGTTCTTAAAATACGAGGTAAAATGTTACACTGTACGATTGTTGTTTTTTTTGACAAGTTGACACTGGCGGCCAGGCAGTGGAAAAAAAAGCCACACTTCCAGCTCTTCTGCGTTAGCCAAGTGTCTGCCACCTTTCAGTCATGGATGTAGCAGTTCTGCTACTAATTATCTACACTGCATTAAATGATGAGATGCTCTGTCTGGCAAAATAGTGAAGCAGTGACGTCATATCCTCACAGACCACATCAGCATTGTCACGACTAACTGAACTAATTCAAGTTGGATCGCTGTTGTTCTGTGTCGTACATGAGGTTACAAAGGAAACTGTAATTGTGTTATTGCGCCCCTACCAGAGGGAAATTGATTCTCCTTACACTTACAGTGGGGAAATTTTTTTTTACTTAATATAACGTTGGCCAAATGTAAATGTTGCGTAACCCCAGTTTGGCTGAGCACCACAAGCAATCAGTCAGCTCTCTCCACTGTTATCCTCCTAGGCCAGTAGCCAAGCATCCTGAAAATATACGTCTTAAAGCTACTCTGACACACAGACGGAACCCTTCAGAACCAAATTGGTTATTCTGATGTACTCTCATTACAGAGAAATCAATCATTTCAGAGAAATTATCCATGAATTACCAACATAAAGAGAAATCATCAAGGTACACTGACCCAGAATGGTATCGATTGATTTCTCCATTGGAAGTTCATAAGATTGTACTATTGCCAATGTGTGTGACTTTTTCGTCCAAAATGATTCTAAAAATGACAAGTAATGTCAAATGTGTTGCCATCATTGATGCGACTCACCAACAGTCTGTTATATTTAAATTTATAAAGTTTTTTTAATCCTGAAACCTCAGAAAATCCCTAATTGCACATTTTCTACTTCACCAATGTGGTCGATAAGGAGATTTTTCACGGATGTGAAGATAAAGATGAGAAATTGAAAGACAAACTTTCTGATCAAGTTCCTATTTCTGGATGAAGACATTTCAGAGGAAAAAAAACCTCAGTGATTATTAATGTGAGAGGCAACGATGGAGCCCCCAGTGATTCTGGCCCGCCTGTTCATGTGCAAGGTTTGGAATTTAGCAGGACATGTGCAAGTTCGGTGTTTAAACAAGGACCGTCTGCAGCTCCCCCAGATTTAGGCTTACACATAAACCTTTTTGCCTAATCACATAAACGGCCTAATCACTCCTTTTATTACATAGAGGCACAACAGCTCCTTCCTCCTCCCCGCTCCTCAGTCTCTATGCTTTTTCCCTCCACTGGTTCCGAGAGTGGCCAGTACATCTAATGTATTTAGCCCTGGGACAGATGGGGAAGAGCACAGCTAGTGAATGAAAATCAGCTCTTAAAAATATTATCACCTCACCTCTGAGAGAGATGACCTTACAATACGGTTGAGACAGATCTCGCATGGATAGGAAAACTCACAGGGAGGAAGTTGAAACATTGAAGAGAGGAGGTTATGAAAGAGAACCAGAGACGTGAGAGGAAACCTTGAAGGCGAGTGTGATGGCATCAGCGAGCGTGAGCATGTGAGCAGCACATGGACTGGCTGCATGAGCGACACGAGCGAGGGTCGCTGGGACTCTGAGTGGCATGCTGATGAACCTTACCAGATGTTGCAGAGCCAGCTGTGCAAATGAAGCCAGGCATCACCGGGGCTTCTGCCTCACAGGGCGCCTGCCGACCATCGCTTGGCCAGCTGTCCCACCCCCCACCCCCACCCCACCCCCCAGTGACGTGGGACTGGGGCCGAGAGAGACGGAAACCACACAAGCCTTCCAGAGCGGAACAAACCGGGTTTGCAGAGCTTCTCAGCAGCCAAGCTCGCTTTCCCTGCACCACATTAGTGGCTCACTCGCTTTCACAGGGTTTGTGGGCTGGAAATTATGGGTTTATTTGTGCACATATAACATTTGGCAGCAGGGAGGCATTCAAATCCAATTACAGCAAATGCTATTTGCATGAGTTACTGTTTTAGCAGTGATGTGTTCCAGACACTTTTTTTTTTTTTTTTTCAAAAAATGCCTATTGTTCCTGGAAAAATACCGCACAAGTTGCCCGGCTTGCACATTCAGCGGCTATCGCAGTCATTTTCATGCTAAAATGACATTAAGCATAGTTGGATATAAGTCTGTGCTGCACTTTGGCTCTGCACCTACAGTCAGTGAGCTGTCACTCATAAAGTTAAATGTGATTGCCAGAATCCTTTTTAACTAACACACACTACTGTGATAACATCAAAAACCTCCAATCAGACAGTCAAGTTGCCACGTCTGCTTCGAACCACACACGTTCATAGGAACACACACTCCAGAGGGAATGAGGCTTCTATTTAGAGGTTGCCCACCCCCTGAGTTCTAAGTTTGGATCTGTTATATGGTGCAACAGTGCAGATTCTTCACTGTGGTCTGTCAGGTAGGGCAGAATCCCAAACCTGGTTTCTACACGTAAGCCTCAGAGCCTCACATATTCTCTCTAAGTACAATTTTCCCCATGTAGCTGACAGAATAGGACCCCGAGATTAATCAAGGAGGTTCCAAATTACCCCGACTTGGCTCTCACACTGTATCCCCCTCATGGTTGGCAGTTTCAATATTGCCGCATATTTAAGAATTAACATTCAGACAAAAGGAATGTTCTTTGGCCGATCAGGATGATAATAAATTGAGAGTTTCTTTGTTTCTATTTGTGTAACTATGATATCATTGTAATGTTAATTTTGGAACACCAGTCCAGTGTCTAAACATAACAGATGTCGGATTGTGTCAGTGTGAGCTGAAGAAGATTCAGTCAGTCTGTCGTCTGCAATGTCTGGAGTACTTTTCTCCGGTTTGCTCGGGGGCGTGTATGTGTTAAATCATTTTCTCACACATTGTGTTGTTGACAATGCGCCACTGAGCCGATTGTAACAAGTGCTGTAGCTGACGGAAATGAAGAACGTGCCAATTATAAAAGAAATGTAGGTCACTAATTGTTTCAGAGAAGATCTCTTTTCCTCGTGTGTGACCTATTGAACAATTTCATGAGTTGTTATAAGATAATACAGTACACATGTGCAGCCATGACCAGTTTAAAGACGTAATGTTTTGGAGTAACAATGGAGATTTCACGCTGCAAATTCAAAAGAGTGGAGAATGCCTCACTTTTTTTCTACTTGTAAGCGTTCTACACTTTTATGGTCTTCAATTGTTGTCGGGTTGCAATTCCTCAGGACCGTTTCAATTTTCCTTCTGCTATTGAGGCTGGAGAATTGCAGGTAGACAGATAGCAAAATAGGGCCCCTCCGAAAAGAACATTGGCTGTTTTAAAGGGCTTATTGAAAGTATTAGGAGGTCTCACTCTGGGAAAGATTGTACAGGTTTGAAATGGCAAGGCCTTGCAGTTTCATGGATTCATTATAAGAGGCAGCACAACAGGGTGTACTATAATAGGAGAGGTAAGTGTGTGTGCATTCATGTTAGGGAGATGTCCTTGGGGCTCCGCTCTAAAATGGACGACCTGCCTGCTTCACTTTCCTTCCCTTCCATTGTTATTGCTGCGGCTCATCACATTACGTTATGTGCAATATGAGTTGTGACTTGAAACAGGAGTTTAATACTTGGAGACTCTCATTTTTATAGCTCTAATTTAATCAGGCCCCAGTTTCCAGCAGGGATATTTAGTTGAAAGAGAAAACTGTTCTCCTTCTGCTGTTTGCCTGTCGTGAGTAACTTATCCATGAAGTTCCCCCAAAGCAATGCAGCACACTGCTAACATGGAGTAGCTAATGGTGCAGCACAATGTTCAGAGTGGACATTTCCCAGATGTAGGTTGGTGTAAATACTGCCCTGCCCTAAGCTTTCACTTGGAAAAATAAGGTGTTTGTAATCTGTGTTTCTGGGTAAATAACAGTAAGCTGAGTTTAATCGCTCTCAACTGTTTGCGTTTTTTTAAGTAGGCAGGGCAACATTTTTGCATGGAAATGTTTTCTCGCTTTCAAGCGTTAATTGCATTAATTTGAATAACTGCGTGTATTTTAAACCACTCTAGTACTTTATTTAAGGTTACCTTGAAAGGTATTTGTATTTCTAGCACAGGTGTGGAAGCACGTATCTGCAGGAGAGGTTAAAGGTCACAGTCAAACAAACCCAAGAGCTGCCCGCTTTGTGAGGATCTTTTACGGTTGGTGGTTTAGGGCAGTTCCATTGGAACACATCAGAGGGCTTTGCTGAAGGGCGCTTTTTTGTGTAGCCGGTTTGGGAGGTGGAAAAGGGAACAAATTGACTCTCCCCATTCCCACCCAGTCTGAGGAATTCAGTTGGCAGCCTGTGTCTTCTTTTGTCTATTTGTTGTTTTTCACCTTTAGTCCTTCACTTTTTCTTCCCGACATGCCAACACTGGGCTTTTACAAAGTTCTGCCTTTTTTCTCTTATGTGTGCAATGTTAGAATGTGATAAAAACATACATTTATATCAAAGCTAAATGTTGTAGTATATGCATATAGCGCCCCTTGTGGGCATGTGAGGAATTTTCTCGGGTGTCCTAAGCCCATTTTGGGTACAAAGTACCAACTGTACCACATTGAGTTTGTGCCTGTTCATATCCCACAAAACCTGTGTAGAATAATGTGTACTTTTCGATATTTCTATTTGATAATTATTTTTGCTGTCCATTGACACCAAGGCGATGCAAATCTCCCTTGAAAAATAGTAGAACTATTTGAAGTTTATTTTTGGAATGGAATTCAGACGAGGTGCAACTTAAAACAACCAATGAGCAGAACAGGTTATAACATCTTTGTCTTTTTCCCATACTAGACTTTGACTTCAGCGTACCGGGCTCCATGAAGCTTCACAATTTGATATCCAAACTGAAGAAGTGGATCAAGATTCTGGAGGCTAAGACCAAGCAGCTGCCGAAGTTCTTCTTCATTGAAGAGAAGTGTCGCTTCCTCAGCAACTTCTCTGCACAAACGGCCGAAGTGGAGATTCCCGGGGAGTTCCTCATGCCCAAACCAACACACTATTACATCAAGATTGCGAGGTAAAGACTCTTCACAGGGATTCGTGACACACTAGTGACCCGTCGGTTGTGGACATTATGAATGACCAGTTATTTTCTATTTTCGACAACTTTTCCTTTCTTAAAGAGAAAAAAATGAAATGCCTGATTGTAAGACGGTTCGGCGGCTGATGAATAAAATAATACATGGAATCACATAGTAGAGTTGTACCCTCACATCCTACATAATCTATTATTACTGCTCTCCGTAGGTTCATGCCCAGAGTGGAAATTGTTCAGAAGCACAACACGGCGGCACGGCGCCTCTACATCCGCGGCCACAACGGCAAGATCTACCCATACCTGGTGATGAATGACGCTTGCCTGACCGAGTCACGGCGAGAGGAGAGGGTCCTGCAGCTCCTCCGCCTCCTTAACCCCTGTCTGGAGAAGAGGAAGGAGACCACCAAGAGACACCTCTTCTTCACTGGTAGGATCATGTTTGGCTTCATAAAGGCACTAAGGACACCGTTTCTTCTGAATTATATATTTCTTGTTTTTGTTTTAAATTTAACTGTCAGTATTCATCAGGAAAATAAGAAAATCTTTTTTTTACACACTTGTTCTGATAAGAAACGCTTGATAACCTCTGGGTCTGCTGTGCACCGAGAAAAAGTGACCCTCTCCTTTCATTTGTCTTTTATCTGTCTTACTCACTCACTGCACACACAATTTCAATTCACTTTCAAGGCCTATTTCCTCTCCTGTCATCCCCTCGTGGTTTTCCTCCACCCAGATGTTTGCCTCCTCTCAGTTTATGCACTCGATTGGTTTGTTTTAAACAGAAAGATGCAGGACTTCCAAAGTCCCATCCAACCGATTTCATCCTAAACGATACAACTGGTATTGATTTGATTTTGTATGCCAGTGTGTGTAAATGTTTACACTGCTTCCTGTGGCCGACCCGCTCAAACCCTTTCACCTTCCCTGTCCCGGCTTGGTGTTGAGAGATGGCCCGCCTTCAGTGAAGCCATTTCCCAACCCTGGACCATTTTAGTTGCAGGTTTCAACCTGTGGCGGACACTGTGGTGAAACAGGGACTGTTTGGTATCAACAGCAGCCAAATATTGACAGTTCTCTTTTCTTCGCTCCATCTTTTTCTCTCTCCTCTGCTCCCCTATCCAACCCCCACCCACAACTCTCCCACCTGTGTCTTGTCTCTTTCCTCCCCCCTTTTTTCATGTCTCTAGTGCCCCGAGTGGTGGCAGTGTCGCCTCAGATGCGGTTGGTTGAGGACAACCCTTCATCTCTGTCACTGGTGGAAATCTACAAACAACGCTGTGCCAAGAAGGGCATCGAACATGACAACCCCATCTCCAGATATTATGACCGTCTGGCCACTGTGCAGGCCAGAGGTACACAGGCCAGCCACCAGGTACGAGGGTGATGATGTAAAAAGATGTGCCCACTTACCAGAGACTTTATTTAATACAGTTTTAATACCCTGTATCAATGTCAGTGGGGATTATTATTTCAGCAGCATGTTGTACGTGTCTGAGAAGATTTTCTTTTAGGCCGTCTCGTGTGAACCATGCATAAACAGAAAAAAAATAGCTTTTTTTTAGCGTATAGGCTGCATTTTGCTGTAAAAGCTATTTGTTTTGTCCATCTTTGTTTTTGCTATGAAAGAGATTCACCTAACCTAATTCATCACTTAACTGGAAATATTAAAATTTAAAAATGATTAATGATGAGTGGATGATTTAGCTCCTTTGTGATTTTGATGATAGACCAAGCTTAATTTGCCAGCTAGTGCTAACTCAACCAGTCAGAAGATAATGGATGTCTTCTTTGTAAACAAACAACGTGAATCCCCCTCCACCTGACTGGATAAATCCTATACCAGCTCTGCTTTTGTTTATTCTCGCTTCCAAATTAACTTTAAAATTAGATCCCGCAGACTGATTATCCCCTAACATATCCATTTAAAAGAAAAAGAATAGTCCCTTTTTTAAGTGGCTGCAGTTTGTTCAATGAAGCTTTTTTTTTTTTTTTTTTTTGGTTTATCTGAATCTAAAAGCCTACTCGTATGGCAGAGACCTTTTAAGCTCCAAACATTAGTTATTGATATTTCAGATGGCTGCAACACTATCTGCTCTCATTATTGATCTGGTGAAGTGTGGAAATCATCCACATCATATCATCAAATCATATCTATTTGGCAGGTTTGTGCCCAAAGAGCCTGCTATTGTGTTGAACACAGCACAAGATGGATGCAGGGCCTGATGCTTTACCTCTGCTCCTTCCTGCCTTCTACTCACAGGTCCTGCGGGACATCTTGAAGGAGGTGCAGGGTAACATGGTGCCTCGCAGCATGCTGAAAGAGTGGGCTCTCCACACCTTCCCCAACGCCACCGATTACTGGACGTTCCGGAAGATGTTCACCATCCAGCTGGCTCTCATTGGTCTGGCCGAGTTCATGCTCCACCTCAACAGGCTTAACCCTGAGATGTTACAGATAGCTCAGGTAGGACACATGTGTAATCGGAGCATGTAGGACCTTTCTGTCAAGGGCAAGCAGGATGCATGTCACGGGGCTAATTTAATAGATATACGCTCATAGAGATGCAGTAAGTGATCACCATCACACTCTCCATATCTGGCCGTGTGAATTACCATCCTCTCCTGTGACATTCATCCTGGACCTATCAGTCAGCCCTCTGCTGTCAATACCCAGAATGTTATATTCAGTCTCTCTCCTCTACAGCTATCAGAGATGGTTTCAATTTAAGAGGCCACGTTTATGTGCTCGCCTCAGCCGCTCGGCCCGTACACGCATCCGTCTGGTGCTCAGGGTCCACAGACAGCTTTCTCAAAGCTGTCTGTCCTCCCTTCTGATCCTAATCAGCCTTTGCTGACAGGCGTTCCTCTGAGCAACTAAGCAGTGATATTAAGCCCCCTCTCTGCCTGTTCCACTCCACAGATCCCATTAGACACAGGGGGATTACGATGCGGCGAGTGTACACACACACACACACACACACACACACACACACACACACACACACACACACACACACACGGAGTTGGAGAGAGTACAAGGGCAGGACATCACAGCCATAGCATTGTGCCCCACCCTGCCTAAATGGAGACCTTGACTTCCTTCTAGTTGGTATCAACAAACAAGGCATTGCTTGTGGCGTTCTTCAAGCCACGTTTGAGTTTTAATTCTTTCCTCACCTCAGTAATGTTTTCTTCGCTGTTGTTGACATTTATCCTCCAGCTGAAAATCGCACTCCATCGGATTTGACTTAATGTTGCATTATTGCTTTTACACCAGCCTCAGAAATGAAGCCATCGCTGGCCCCAGACTGGGATTTAGCATTCGGAGAGCTGCTTTCGTAGCTAACTGACTACAGGCTTATCCGAGCCTCCTGGGGGTTGCTGGTGTCTCAGCCCACTGCCTCGCGGCCCTCTGCTGGGGTTTGGTAGAGCAATTGACAGAGAGGGGAATTAAGAAGAAGGGAGAGAGGCGAGACTGGGGAGTAGAGGGAGCACAAGCTGGAATAAAATGTGCGCTATAAAGCTGTCAGAGCCACTCACCTTTTCATATACGGGCGCTTATCTCTCCTTGAATGGTTGCTCGTGCGGCGCTCCTCTCGCACACAAATGCGGACTTATGGATGAAAACTTTGCTGTATATATTTAAGACAGCGCGGCACATCGGGAGAGAGAAGTAGGAATTGAATTATGGATTATAGATGCTCTGCTGCGGCCGTGTTTCCTCGTCTGGGGCGCACAGATCAATAACCGCAGCCATTTTGTTTGTCGGAGCTCGGCGTCCAGCAGAATCCTGACGATGTATTTTCTTGCAGGCTTATGTGGTCAAAGGTCTGTTAGGGACTCCGCAGAAAGGAATGTTCATAGAGTTTTCTTGTGCCGGTGGTAGTAACTGACGGTGATCGTTTATTCATTTCACGTGATCCTGACCTTTAATTCAATCTCAATGTTTGTATATTCTGCCCTCCACCTTTAGGACACAGGAAAGCTCAACGTCTCCTACTTCCGCTTCGACATCAATGACGCCACAGGCGACCTGGATGCCAACCGCCCCGTTCCTTTCCGCCTGACGCCAAACATTTCGGAGTTCCTGACCACCATCGGCGTCTCCGGCCCGCTCACCGCCTCCATGATTGCTGTGGCTCGATGCTTCGCACAACCAAACTTTAAGGTAGCGTCTCACGTCTACAAATATTCCAATCATCCTTTTGTGGGGGTTTTTTCTACTGATGATAATCAGGTTGAAAATATCACATGACCGGAGGCCTTGTATGCTCGAACATTTTGCACTTGATACAGGAGATTCTTCAATCAGCCATAACAGTTTGACCACTGATGGGTAACGTGAATGACATTGATTATCTTGTTTCAGTGGGAGGGATATATTAGGCAGTAAGTAAACATTTTGTCCTCGAGGCTGGGGGTGTTGGAAGCAGAAGGAATAGGAGCATTAGGATCTCTTTGATGAAGGTCTTGTTGGGTCTGGCACTGATTTTAGCTTTTGGTTGTTTTAGGCACATGCCAACTAACAATAACAACAATAAAGATGAATTCTTCTTTTCTAAATATGTATTTTAAAGAACTTTACTGCTTTTATTAAAAGACCGTTAAGCCAAAAAGGTTACTATACCTACAGTACATTTACTGAACTGGAATTTATTCCTCTAGTATTGCATCTATTTGGCACATTGGATGGTTTTAACGCAGGTAGTAACATGAAGAGTATCATCCTGATTTTTTTAATAGTTATTTGGTTCTTTCGACCTCATTAACAATTCACTACATTTAAGAAGTGAGGTTAAACCCCACAGAAGTGTTACGTACATGCCCTTTAACAGCTAACTAGCTTACAGAAACGAGTCTTCATCGTCTACAGATCCAACGTGGCTCCACTTCAAATGCTCCAGCATTGCTGACGTGCTCCACGGCAGGACAGGTCAGCTTTGCAAATCTTGTGTTGAGGGACGGGTTCTTCCTCAACACGGATGTAATCTGTCGTGATGGTGTTGCCATGGCGCTTCGGTTGACTCCCTTTTATTATGCGGTGTCAGATCAACTATCAAATTCACCGACAACTAATTTCAAAATAGATTTTTGTCGATTACGTCAATTTGTTGCTGCTCTAAAGCCGAAGGATGCAGTTTTATGCTTTAGGCCATGTTGTGCCGGGAAACTTTTGGTCCTGCCATTCATGTGAATGTACTTTAGAATGTAAGTACATTCACATGAAGTACCACCTAACCTTGTTTTGCTAATGGTGGCGTCTCTCAGCGGTATAATACTCCCTGACACTCAGCAAAAAGGGTTCAGGCATGAGGAGAACAGAATAATCAGTCCAAGGTGTTGCTTTGGCCTCCAAATTCCCGGATCCATTCGCGGCTCTGTGGGATGTTCTGGACAAACGGGTACAAACCTTGTCAACAAACTATGACTATTGTTGTTATTTGTTCATTAATCGTAACGGAGGTAAAATGTCCAATAAATTGGGGTATTGATTTGAGGTCATATCACCCAGCCCCAGAACGATTTTTTATTTTATTTTTTTTACCACCTGGTACTGCAGAGAGTTTTGGGCGTCCTTCAGCTCATTTCTCTGACTTCCTGTCCCATAACATTGTTTTTGCTTCCCCACATGGATCTCATTAGCACATTTCAGAAGCAGGAAAGTGGCTGTTTTCACAAATATGATTCCCTGATAACAACATTGAACACTTCCTCTCCAGCTCCACAGACATTTAGCCAGTAACCGGTGAATATAATAAAATATTGATCACCTGAGGCTCCAGCTATTTCCCTCCGGGAGTTGGTGGAGACCAAAATAGAGCAAAGAGGAGATTGACTCTTTGACTTAACCATATAACCAATGAAGACTTCTGTTACTTCATATCTGCCAAATGTGACAATAGCCAAAGTTATCTAACTAAGTGTGATTAATTAAAAAGCCATAATATGTCGGTGCCGTCTTACAGCACCGGCCCCCGGCTGCCAAAGATTCAGTTAGTGCAGATTTGAGGGACACATCATTTCTAAAAAATGTTGTTTCTTTTGTCAAAACAACATTGCATTTCAATGAAGAAACAAATACACTTCACAAATTAAACTCCCTCAATCTGACCCAGATGTTGAGTCTTGGAAGCAGTATTGGAGAAGGTCCGCTGGCAGCATCACAGACGATATATTTCATTTCTGCCTTCAGCACACAGAGGTTTGTTTTCACGTTCAAGTCTCAGTTGAATTCTCCAGACTTTGTTTAAACTCGGAGAAGAACATCCACAAACACAAACACTGTAATTAAACCACATTGTACAAAGTAAGTGCAGCTGGACAGTGATGACAGGCGCGTTGGATCCATGTAAACTCTAGTTCTGGCTCAGACTGTCAGTCAGGCCACAGATGTGGGGGAAGGAGCTCTGAAAGTGGCACGTACACAATACACTGGACTGTGTGAACTACATAAGGTGCCAGAGCCCAGTGCTTCCTGCGGTTGAAGAAACTGGACATTCCCAGGGAAAACGGCAGAACACAACAAACGCGTAACAACCATCCACTCGGATACAATGAGGTCTGAAACCATATAAACGCTTAGGGGTCAGGGTGGGGAAGAGTGTGTGGGTCTACTTAGGTGATGATTGCTATGTCGTGGCCACGTCATGGTTTGGATGGTGATGTATCTCGGTAACCTTAATGTTCTCCCAGAAACCTGGTCATTTTTCCTGAGGATCACGTTTCACACAGCCTTGATCTGACTGGACAGATTCGTTTTGTTTTGTGCGTTTGAGATTGGAGACGGCGTGACTTAAAGACGTGATCAGGTTTCACATGGATAAAGGAGAGTCTAGCCATTAGATTTGCATATTGTGTAAATATACAGTAAAGTGCTGAGAGTGCAGTGTTGAGAGGATGATAAAACCAAGGACCCGAAAAAGCACCCAGGGTGCGCCGACCTCCACCAGGGCGAAAACCGTACCGAAGGTAGACATTATAGTGATCCAAATCTATTACATGGCTTTATTCATGAAAAAATCATTCAGATTTCTGCACTGCACAGGCACGGTGATAATGTCTCAACTTCAAAAGGCTTTATCTCCGGTTTAAATTTCTCTATGGACGCCAAACCAAATTACGTGTTTCAAGACGGCACTTTAGTCACACGGTGATGTCATCGACCCAAATGGCATAGTTATTTTATTTGATTGTAAATGTTGAAACACTTAATGTCACCAACATTTGAATGATTGCTATGATTTTCCAGAACCTACCTCTATGGGTAGAAAGTCGTCGATTTCAAACGCTACATCTCTGGTTTACATTTGTCTATGGACATAGTTTAAAGAGAGCGTCGCCGTACGATGACATCATCAAAGAGTTTAGTTAGGGAGTTCTTCCCCACAAGATGATATCACCACTCCAAACAACTTATTATTATATTCTATTTTTATTTTAGATTCTCCAACTCGTGTATCGTCACCAAAATGGAATCACCTCTATGGTATGACAAAAGTTTTTCCGTAATCTTGCCAACAGCCAAGCAAACGCACAGCGGAGAAAAACGTGTAACCTCCTTGGTGAAGATAATTATGTGCAATATTACTTTTCATCATTATGTGCAGCAATACCTGTCATTTTCATTTTTCTGGCATTATTTCATTGATCATTACATTTATCATTAAATTTGTTATACTTTGCAATATTACTTCTATTACTTCACAGCATTATTGTCACGCTGTTACTCGAAGACTCTGGTTTGCTTTTAGTTATTATGCACTTTGTTTTTATGTTCTAAATTATATTTGATACTTTATTCACTTACTGTTTATTTTGTTGCTGTAATTTTGGAGCAATCTTTGGCAAACAGATTTCCTTCTGGAGCAATTAAGTTTGATCTTAAGCAGCATTCTCCGACAACTTGACACAGACCTTGTTTTACAGCGAATATAAAGCACATCGCTGAGATTATCTGTCTATTATCTAAGGTTATCTTCATCATCTTCTCCTCTGTCTGTCGCTCTGATAGGTGGACGGCATCCTGAAGGCGGTCCTCCGTGACGAGATCATCGCTTGGCACAAGAAGACCCAGGAGGACACGTCCATGCCTCTGTCCCCGGCCGGCCAACCGGAGAACATGGACTCCCAGCAGCTGGTTTCACTGGTCCAGAAAGCCGTCACGGCCATCATGACCCGCCTCCATAACCTGGCTCAGTTCGAGGGCGGAGAGAGTAAAGTCAACACCCTGGTGGCTGCCGCAAACAGTCTTGACAACCTGTGCCGCATGGACCCCGCCTGGCACCCATGGCTCTGAGAAAGAGGCGGCGAAAGAGATGAAGAGGAAGGAGGGAAAGGTGTTGTTATGCATCTGACAAACACAGACTGGACCGCTTCAAAATGTGTATCGCTCTTTCCTGTAACAGAAGCTTTCAATGAAAGCAGACCAAAACGGTTTAATAAGTGGACTGAAACGGAAACTACAAAGCCAGACTGCCAGTATTCTTAATATTTATATCCTGACAAACAGAACCCTTTTATCAAATCACAACTTCGCCTTCAAGTTATATTTATTTTTATAACGAGACAAAAGGGACTGTGTGTGAGATGAGATCCGATATTTGTGTCAGCCATTCGAGGTTATGAACTTTTTTTTTTATTTAAGAGATGGTAAAATGTTTGCTCTAGCTTTTCCTGTTTTATATTTAGGCATTTTTTTCCCCATTTGGTTATTTTCTTCTTATAGGAATTTATCTTCTGAAATCTCTATTTGTATTTATACTTTAAAAAAAATAAATAATTTTTCTCTTCTATCCCTACCAAATGAGGAATTTTATCATCATAGTTGTCTGACTGCTCCAAAGGCAAATTTATTTTACATTTGTTTTGTCTTTTCCACCGGTTTTGATGTAACTAAGTTAAACTACCGGGTTAATAACTGTGTAATAAGCTACAGCAGCTGTATTGCAAACGGGCTTCATCTTTTTCTAAAGGTACAATGCTTTTTTTTCCCAACAGAACTATTATTTCCTGCTTTGTAAATAAGCATTTTGTTATAATAAAATGCTCCTTTTTTTTTTTTAAAGTACTGAAGCTGTGTCGCCTCTTTCATTGGGAGCGTTGCCCTGGGTTTTTATTTACACTGTAGGTGTGGACGATCTCGTACTAACATTTTTTAAAAATTCTAACAATTACCATTGTCATTACAGATTTTTTTATTTCTTTTAAAACCGTTATAAAACAGCAATAATAACCACTAATCCCGATCTGCTGCTCACTCCTCCTGCATCACTGTCACAGCCATAATCACCCTGAAGGACGCACTCTTGGATATTATTGCGGCAATAACTCGCGCCGTGAAATGACTCACGACCAACCGTTCTCTGACATTAAGAAGTCTTCTGCCATCATCCTGGCGCTTCACAGCGAGCAGACATTTATGAAGAGGCATTTTCAGCTCAGCAGTGTTCAATCAGAGTGCTGCTCTGTCTCGTGGAGGTGTAATAACCTTGTGGACATTTCCTCCCTCTGCTCAGTGTCCTGCAGAGGTGTGCAGATGCATTTTCCCTCCGCTGCTTGATTAATATGTGCCAGTGGACTTCCGAGTAGGCTGGCCTCGCTTGACATATAAACGCTGTCAGCAGCCAGGTCTGCCCTCATAAACAAAAGGTTATATCTCTGTTTACTTCTATACAATCCACACACACCCTCTTCCTCCCCTTGTTTACACTCGGTCTCTAAAACGTCTCTTCCACACAGGAAAGGTCTCAGCAGCTGGTTGCTCCCAAAATCAACCTGATTTGTTTTCACTTTGCCGTCCTGGTATTTGCCTCTACATTTGGTTGTTTTTTCAAGAGGCGGTGTTTCTATGAGGACAATTTAAAATACCATGGTGTGTATGGATACTTTAATGTTGTTGGGGTTTTTTTATCTCATACTTTTTTTCACTCTGACCGGAATGTATAGAGGAGATATCATCAGCACTTTGTAGGCTGTTCTGGTTTTCACATCAGTGTTCAAGAGTGAATATATTGTCTATAATAAATGAAAACATAATATGACAAAGTATTCAATTTTCTACAAGTTTTTACTATCAATGCATGAAATCACCTCTACCAGCTATAACATCAAAAGGATGTACACTTTAAACCTTTATTAGTCATAATAAAATAACATAATATACATTATCCTCTATAATGCTTTCTCCATTGTGGGTACTTTCACCTTTGGCTGTAAGGCTTATTTTTAAACTACTCTTCTGCTTTCACCTAAATAAGATTTTGACATCAGGAATTTTACCTTCTAGATTCTAGAGCAAAGGGAGTTGATCAGGGAAGGTTGCTGGATGTAAAAATGATGGACTTCAAAAGAACGATGATCCTCAATTTCAGGTCATTCTCTCCAACCCGCTGAGCTGACTCACTGTTTTTCACCAAATGTCACGTCAAACCAGCATTCTGGTTATTAAAATAGCCCAGAAAGTTTCTAGTGTGAAAGTAACTAGACCTACGCTATCGTCCCTGACAGCAAGAAAATAGCCCCAAAAAGTCCACAACCCCCTGCGTTGTACAGGCAATCCTCCATGATTGAACTCTTCTGATAAACCATCTAGTTTGTCCATGATATTTTTGTTGAAAAAGAAACTACCCTAGTGAATAAACTCTAAACAATTAGGTTAAATTAGGACACAAACATGACAGATGTCCCCGAGTCGATTCATATGCACTCAATCGGACCGACTGATGAGAAATTAAGGCCCGACGACTTTTGGAGATAAACTCCCCCTAGTGTCAGAAATATGCAAACGTCTTTTCCCAAAAATCAATCCAGCTCTTCCTCGCACCAAAGTCTATAAATCCAGCATGTTTCTGCTCATTCATTCGGACTTACATGCATTTCCGTGAGATAAGATTTATTTTTAAGGATTGTGTTGGAGCCGAGGACACGCTGATTTACGACAGATGTTGTGTAACATTTAACACACAGATGTGCCACAGCTTAATTCTGTGGCATTTTATCGGCACCCTGTGACGACAGAAAAATAAAAAATCTCAGGAGCTGCTATAACAAAGAGAGGAAACCCCCACCACACTTCCTCTCTCTCTCTCTCTCTCTCTGCCTCACAAGGCCCCCCAACCCATCCTTCCGTTTCCTCTCTGGTGGAGTGAGGAGTGGCGGTGATTGATGTGCTCCACTGGGAGTGGAGGTGTACAGCCCGGATCATCATCAGCCCTGGCACAAAGCAGAGATCTCAGAGGACACACCAGAGCAGGAATGGATCACAGCGGGGCCAGATGATGAAATCTTCCCCTCCGGTGATTCCAGTCTTGGTGGAGGGAGAATTTATGGGTGGAGTGGCGAGGGACAGTCTGCAGAAATCCGGTTGGCTTTATGAGGCAACAAAGCTGTCATACATTAATTATCAGATGTTGCATTGGGTTGGAGTCTAATAAGAACTTAAAGTCGACGTGTGACTGAGTACTGCGTGAGCAGAACCTTAAGATTCATCCTTCATCACCACGACGCCACTTCCTCTTTTTTCTCTCTTCACAGGCAGCATCCAATTATACCCCACATTATGTCAGGCCTATTGGCGCAGTGGGAGGGAGACTGCTTCATTGTATTTCCATGTAAACAAAGCGTTTTAATCAAATAAGCATTGTGTGTTGATCTGTAGTCTGGGACGCAGCACGTCTCATATCTAGCAGCTGAGTTTTTGTTTTGTTACTCGGTGAAGGAGCTCCATTAGGACGTCTAATGGCATTTCCACTCCGAAGAGTGCAGCTCATTAGTTTGGTGTCGAAAACCTGCCATTATGATTTAATTGCCGGAGCTTTAGAAAGAATAACTGTGGGAAATTAGTTTTTAGGTGGGATTTGCAGCAGCACATCAACTACGGCTGTGCTGATCCAAGATCATCCTGATAGATTGTGTAGAGGAGGACAGGAGGGCTTCAAAACTTATGCCAGGCCTACGCTGTCGTCCCAAACAGAAAGGGTATTTCATATATCAGCTTATATGAGCTATGTTTTTGACAAAATTCTAATTATGGTTTGGGAAATGCGGACCATTCCGCAAAGAAACGTCCCATTAGTATAAGTAATATATATATATATATATATATATATATATATATGCAAGTTAAATCTCCTTGTGTTGATTGATATGAGCCAATTTGGACAGAAGGAGAGATATGGTTGGGAAGTAATGGTGAAGAAATGTAGGGGTTTTGTTGCATAAAACCCAATTCCCTAATGAGTGAAATATGAAATATTACAGTAAATTATGACAAATGCCAGTTAGATCTCTTCGAGTTGATCAGTATGAACCAAATTTGGATTAAATCGGACCAATGGTTGAGAAATTATGGCCCGAATAAATATTTTTTTTTTGGAATAAATATGTAACTGTCTTTTCGCCAAATCAATCCAGTCCAACCTCATGAATCTCCCACATAAAGGGCAGAACAGCTGGAGGGGGTCACTTCTGATGAGTATGAACAGATAGAGAATGAAAAGAGCTCACTTCCATCATTCCGTTCATTGAGAGATATGCGGATATTGTCATGAATCTACTACTTGGTCATTTGTAAGATGACGTGTCCCAAAAGAGTTAGATAGTGAAGATAGAGAAAAAACAACCGAAGACCCGGAGCTCAGATCAACCCAGGAAGAAGAATCATCAAAAAAAGCAGCTTAATAAAAACTGCTTTGAGTTCCTCCAGAGGAACTTCTCAAGTCTTCTGTATAATGTGTACATCATGCAAATCAAGATAGCAATATACCTGCATTTTGAAAAAAAACAAAAACAAAAAAGAACTAACTCTTGTTGCTGTCAGGAATTTATTTGCTCAAGGAAATAGAGAATGTTCATCGGTCTCGTTGGAATCCACCTCCTGCACCGTCACACTCCTCCTGTCACTCTGAATAAATAAAGTCTGTAAACTCAAATCTGATACTTTTAAGCAGAAACAAGTATCCTGTCTTGCAATTGGAAAATAGATGGAAGCAACAAACCCCTCAGGCTTTGAGATGGACAAGCCTGATGGAGGGTTTGTTTTTATCTCCATGAACCGACACCAACGAAGAAGGTTTGACCATAAAGGAGTCCATAGAAAAGCTTTGGCTACTGAGAGGAACGATTCTCCCCAGGTTCTAAAACCAAAGCAGGTCAACAACAGTCAAAGCGACGGACCCTACGGCATTAGATCTGGAATGTCAAGCTAAATCTATACGCAGCAGACACATGAAGGGAAGTCCGATACCTTTCGCCTCTTTTGGACTGCATGGATCAAAGATGCAGCGAGACGGTCCGCTGGTGCAGGAAAGGCAGAAGTGGAACTTCAAAACAGGAGAAACTTCAGAACAGGAGATGCTATATTGACGGCGGACACTAATGGCTAAGTGGAAATTGATTCAACAGAACAAGAGAAAAGTTCTTGAGACAAATACAAAGCATTCTATAAATGTCACCCATCAGTTGAAGCCTTTTATTCAGTCAGGCTCTCAAGTGCACTCAAGAACGCAGCAGTTATTATTAAACACAAAGATGGTGTAAAAATGTTATCTTACTTTGTTGCAAACTGTTTACAAAGCAAGATCAGGTAATAGATTTGCAGATTTATTTTCAAATGAGAACAAAAAGTAAAGTCTGATGGATAATATATGTAACAATCCAGACTTGTGCAGTTTTTTCCATGAAATAAGATTATCAAGGCAAATCCATCTGGTCCTTCGGTTCTCAGAAACTATTCCCATAAAAACCAATTCACGGCTCATTTTCAAATGTTATACCTCCATAGATCTTAGTGCGAGAAAGAACTGGATTGATTTTGGGGAAGGTGAGTTGCATGTCCACCACTAGGGGGCGCTTTATCTCCAAATTCATAGTTTTTGTGCGATTGTTTCTGAACCGTTGACCCAGTTTGATCCAAATTTGATGCATATGAATCGACTCCAAGAGATCTATGTCGTATTTATGATATTTTACTCTAATAGTTCATATTTTACTTCCTAGGCGAGCTCTATTTATGAAAGAGACAGTTTTTCAGACAAAACAGTTCGATTCAATCTAAATTTACTTCCCATGAACCGCCTAAAGGAGATCTAACTTATTTTTCTCATATTTTACTGGAATAGTTCATTATTCACTCACTAGGGGTGACTTCTTTTCACAGAGTCTCCAATCATGTCAAAATTGAGCTCATATGAATATACACAAGGAAATTTGTCTTGTTTTATATTGAGCTGAGAAGAAAGAGTTAATTATATTTATCCTCATTATTGAGTCACTATGGGATCTGGTCTTGAAGCATATTGCTGACGTCATAGAAATAGTTAAGTTGAGTCAATAAGGATTGTTTGAGATTGTAAATGAGTCACATTTTACTTGAGGAGTTCAATCAGGGGGATAATCTTGTACAATGCAGGGGATTGGGGGCTTTGGGGAAATACCCTTGCTGTAAGGGACGACAGCGTAGGTCTGCTTATGATCATTTCTACACATACAGCCATGATAAATTCATGTAAAGGGTGAAAGCTACCATAGTTAAAGGCATATTTCGTATAATAATCCAGACAATTGGGTTGTTGTTTGAGCTGCCTGGTCAATAAATAACTGCTCTACATTACAAAACATGTTTTTTAGTTCTACCTCCATTCAGGAATCATTTGGCCAAGCAGAACATCTCTGGGATAGAAGTTTATATCTAATTCATATCCCAACGGCTTTTATCCAGCATAATAATAATATTAAACTTTCCCCCAGAAGAGTTTTTTTTTTTTTCTCCACATAGTTTCGAGCATCAGAGTAAAAAAAAAATAGCCCATTATATTTCCAAGAGATAAATTTCATTGCTCTGTGAGTAAAGGGAAACGAGAAACAGAGATAATACATCATATATGCCGGCAGAAATTTCAGTGTAGCTGGTAACAAAAATGGTAATGTACCTTTTGACAAACAAAAAGGAAGAAATAAAAAGTAAGTTGTTCATGTTTTACAAAATTCTGTTTTCCAGTTTAAATCTGGCACTTTCAGTTGGCAGCTCTGTTTCTCTTTCTTCTGTGACGGATTTCTGCCTTTATGACAGATGAGTGTTGGCGAGACCATAACATTAACATTTGAAAAATAATGAGACGGTTTTGCCAAAAAGTTTCCTTGAACCGATGATACATTTCACAGAATCCCTCAAGTTAAGCCAAACTAGCAGCTTTAATCACGACAGCGTCAGTCTGTCTGTCTACCACCTCCATCCAGACAGGAGGGGTTATTACTACTGGACGGGCCGCCATTCGATTTCGTGCAGACATTTTCTCTCCTCGGAGAATGAATTCCGTGACCAAAGCGATCCCTTGACTTTTCCACACCTCCACATCTCATTTAGACGACAGCTCTCAACGACTGGGGGGTGAATTCCCGTAAAAATCTGGGACAGACGTTCAGGTTAGTCATCATTTAGGAGTGACGAGGATGGACAGGATTAGAAATTGGGCCAACGGTTGAGAAATTACTGCCTGAGTAATTTTTGGAGATGAGGGTCGGACATATTCTAGAACTTTCCCAGAATCCATCCAACTCATTCTCTCACTCAGGTCAACTTTTAACGTCATCCATGAGCTGGTTTTTGAGTTATCATGTTAACAGGAAGGATCTGCAGCGGCGGCAGCAGTGATGATCCCATAATATCCCCAACTTTTCACTCTGTATTGGGTTTATTCTGAACATTCTTTTGAGTGTTGAGCAGCCATTAACCCTTCAATGTCTGCCTCAACTTTCTGATTGAGCTCACTTCGAGTCACTATTATTTCTCAGTGAAAAATGTGTCACTTGACTGAAACTCTTTATAATTTTGGCATTTAAAGCCTTACTGAACGGAATAAGGGAACTTGATTCAAACCAAAACGTATTTCCATGAAATACTAAGTTTCATCATGAAAACATTTTTGAAGTCTGATTTTTTTTTTTTACTGTTTAAAAACATGCTTGAACAAACAATTTGTCTTTAAGTGGTACTTTTAGTGTGTCTAAGGTTATAATTAATAATTCTCCACATACATAGAAATACGCATATTGGCAGGTTATGATATAAAATGACATAAAACAATAATAATAAACCCGATCAAGTGCTGCAAAGAATCCAGAGAGTGTTTAAAGAAGCAAGCAAGGAGACTAAAAGGAAGGTGCCATGGATGGATTTTGGAACCATTAAAATGGATTGTGCTGGGATGTACCATCCAACCATCGGTGATCAGGGAAAGAACACGAGCTGGAGGCCTGGAGGAGAGAGGAAGGGCCTCAGCCGCCATTGTTGACCTGACATCTGGAGGGTGTTTGAAGCATTCTTTGAAGATTGGCTCTCCCCTGATGACTTCTTCTCCAGGCTGAAGGTTCATCCACTTTACAACAAAACCTCTCAGATGTATCCAAACCTGAGCTGCAGATCAGCATGATAGAAAACTCTATCCAACCAAAAACTTAGAAACACGCTAACTTACATCGCCACAACCAGTTGGATGTTTTTCTCTCGGGAAATCGGGAGGGGTTTCTCCCTTCACCTGCAGCTCCTGTAGCGGGTTCATCTCTAATAAGGCGTCTAATCGCCTGTCATCATGGCTGTTTCATGGACATGCCTGGCAGCAACAAAACCATCTCTCAGCGCCGCTCCCCTCCATCCTGAGCCAATTATGATTCTCCTCCTAGGATGTCCTGATCAGAGCAGGCAGATAGCTGCCCCTCCTCCTTCGACCTCCACCTCCACCCATCCATCCCGGCGTCCTCGGTACTTTCCTCTGCACCCAATCGCATGATTTAATTTGTTTGGTAATATCAGGATTGGCATGTTCAGCCCAGCCTCACTCCAAAGTGAAATTGGACAAGGGCATTGGAGCCTCACCGTGTAAAACCAGCTCACCTTGACAGCTGCTTTAGTGGGCAGCCGAGAGTAGAGGAGGAGGAAGAGGAGAAGAGGCAGGAGGGGGTGGGGTTGAAGGATTTACTTGAGAGGAAGGCAGACACCAATTTGCTTCGCTCTTTTCCACAGGGGAGTTTTGTGTCAGGAAGTGAGCCAGCTCTGAAGACAGGAGCTGTTTAAAGTGGAAACAAAGCAGCATCTGCTGCTGGGGACCAATCTGCTGCACAACAACACGCCGGAGCTCGTCTGATCCCTCCAATAAGCTTCCTCAGAGTCTCTGACAAGACACATCATCCTGTCGCGTGAGATGGATCTCATTTAAAGTTGCCACATTCACTTTGTGAGCTCAGATCTTCAGATTCTATGTTTGATTAGATGCACGCACCAGAGAGAGGATTCAAACCTACGTCCCCGTTTATCAGCAAAGACAGCTCTTCGCGCTTTGCTTTGTGGAAACATCAGCTTTGATCAACTTTGAAATTCGGATTGGAACTAAATTTGCATTCAATCAAGTACAAAATAAAACACGTAACATACTGCACAAGAGATAAAGTCAGAAAATAGGACAGAAACAAATCAGGAATTCTTTAAAATGTGGGAGTACATGCATCATGGGAATGTGGCGAGGTGCTGGGGATTTGGCTGTCAGACACTCTGAGTGTTCATTTAGTTTTAATTCAATAATCCGTATTTTTCTAGACTTGTTGTAGGAAACTGAGATACACAAGAAGCTCCATCGCTGACACACTGGAAAATAAAAAGTCTCTTTTTATTTGTCCATAGAAAAGACTATTGCCAGTGAAATAATAATAAAAAAAAGCTCAATATAACAATGGGGAAATTATACAAGTCTTAAAAACATAAAAAAGAAAAGATTGACAGATTCTGTCTCTTTCTTTCGCTGGACTGATGGACCTATTTTGTCTAAGTTATGTCATTATTTCAGGTTTATTTTGTTTGCGAATTTAACTGAAATATACGGAGAAGGATTAGATCCTCATACAGCAATAATAATAAAACATTTTAATTCTGACTTTATGCTCAGAATTCTGAGAATTTTTTTTTTTTTCACGGAGCCATGTGTGGCTCTAATCCTTTTTTCTGTCAGAAATAAGTTGAGGATGCTAGAGAACATGAGAAGTTGTATGCCGGTCTTTTATTTAACATAATGCATGTTTTACTTTAAGATTGATTTGGTGAAGATAATCCAGAAGAAGTGAGTAGGTTTGTTTTCGTGGATGAATGTCCCATCTGTGAGACGTCTGTCTATAGTTTGGTTTGTTTATTTTGACTGAGATCTGATGACCTGATTTAAAAAAATTGAAATACAATCTTACAAAAACCAAAAAGAAGTACATTTGGACAATGTTCCTTGTTTAACAGTCGTTCATTCAGTCTGCCTCTGTAGCTGAAAACCCAGATTTACAGAGTTATCTAACAGAAGAAGGCTGTTATAAGATCAAAAATCACCTTCATTGATACAAAAGTGGGTCATCCGGTCTGATAGTAGTAAAACGTACTTTAAATAGTGTAATGGTACATATAAATACAGAATGGAATGTATAGTTTGTAATATATGTGTGCATGACTCCAGTGTGGGAACTGTTCCCCGCTGAATGTAGGTCCCTGGAGAGTTCAATGAGAGCAGCAGTATCTCAGGTGTATCTCCCCCCTCTGCTGCTGCTTTCTACACAGACCAACGCGTGAGGAAGTCCACCTCCTCCGACCCCTCCCACCACCTGTGTGCACTCCTACCATCTGGAAGGAGGCTGCAGAGTTTACGAGCAACTTTTGCCACACTGTGCAAGAATTCTTGCAGAAATATGAGTAAAATATCCACCAACTTCATCCTTGATCGCAATCCTTCTAAAAAAGGTTCAGTGCAACAGCCGAGAGCAGAACCCTCGCATGTGTCTGGAGGGAAAGCTTAACCAGCCAGCAGCCAGAGCAGACAACCAGTCAACCTTATAACATGTATATACGGAGAACCCAGGTCCAAGATTCTGCCGTTAGCCGTACCTTAAACAGTAAAAGTCAGCGGAGCAGAAACATGCTGAGGCAGAGAGGAGTGTTGATAATAAGATTAGTGTTCTAGAAGTTTCGTGCAAGGCTTTAATTTGTGACCGTGTCTCTCTGTCAAGGCCTCTGCCGTGACAGTTTGATGGACAGTGATGAAGAGCACGACTCCCTGAGGGATTTTGCTGACTCGGCTGCTTTTCAGCAACAAAAGGATGGGGTAAGAATTGAAGGTTATTGGCTTTAGTAAAATCACACCGCAGTTGATCTGTCTGTAGTTAGACAGATGTATACATATATAAATACACAGACATCGGCAGCTCACACCTTCCACGTCAGATGAAGGGACATGGCCTACATAGGTAGTCAGGGAGACAAGCGAGGTGTCAGAGGGAGCAGAAAAGAGCAGAGATCTGAGGCTCAATTCATTTCCACCTCCAGTGGAGGGAGACCACCTATTTAGCCCGTCTGTGAGGGGCCAGGCCACTGGGACGATAACAGATCCCAACCCATCAGCGGCCGGAGGAGATGAGATCGAACCGATGTCCTCAAGAAGAGAGAGAGGACGAGAAAGAGAGAGAGAGAGCACATGATTGCATGTCACAAACTCACAAATTCAATTTCCATGCCATTAAGCTTGTCTGTGTTTGGGCATAAGAGTTCTGCTTTTCATAAATTCACCGCAATACATCACAAATAACAAGCGTCATGAATCCAGCATTACCTCATGTTTATAGATTAATCTACAAAATGTACGGAAGCAGATTGATGACATGCCGGAAAAAAGAAAGAATATCACATTATAACTCAATAATTTTCACATTATAACATTATAACTGTCACGTTTTTACACGACAAGTTTCACATTTTTAAAATGAAAAGGAAAATGTTCCTGTTATTAAAAGAAACATTTCATGTTTTAGTTTGACTTTATTCACATTTTACATGAAAGTTTTTTATGCCATAAAGTTATTCTGATTTTCACAGAATAACATAATCATTTTCACATTTTGAAAATAAAATCTATTATAACATAAAAAATAACCTGTTTTACGCAATTATTTATCACATCATCGCATGAAAATTTTCCCATTTTTAAAAGAAAATTTCATTTTATAGCGAGAACATTTTTGCATGCTAACTTTTATGTTATAACGTGATCATTTTCAAATGTTTAAATTACATTCTTTCACATGAAAATTGACAAGGTTATAACATGATTTAAAAAAAAAAAATTTATATTCAAATTTTCATTATATAATATGATGATTTTAACATTTTTACATGATAATTTGCACATTATAACGTTGTCCCGTTAAAAGATTAGAATTTTTTTACATTATAGCATTATTATTTTCACACTTTCAAATGAAAGTTTTTAAAATATAATGTGATAATTTACTAATGTTTTTAATGATAATTGTAAGTCATATCCTAATAATTTAAAATTTTTCAAATGAAAATCTGATAATTGTTGACAAGAGTTACAATCCCGGCATATAACCTTGTTCAGCTTAAGGGAACTCGGGCATCGTTCCTGCAGACTGAAAGGTTTTCCTCTTTTGCGTTGTGAGTGACAGGACGGAGGAGGAGCCCCCATCTCCGGTCTTCCCACCTCATTACCCACACCTGGATAGGACTGCAGGGGATTCTAATTTAAGTCACTCGTTAGCAAAGTCCTAATGAGTTCTGACAGCAACAAGAGAGGGGAATGGAGGAAAGGTGAAAGAGAGAGATGGAAGGAGAGAGACAGGGAGGTGACGGGTGGAGAGGAGAGGGGAGGCAGAGAATTGTCTTGACAAAGACCTGCAGGACAGAAAATCAGGAGGAGGAGGAGAAGCATCTGTGCAGAACAAGAGCTGAGCTTATTTCTCGCTTTGATTTCCATAAAATGAACATCATCCTGAATCATCCGGGCCCTCCGCTGTTTGCCTCGTATGCATAAACCATTAGACTCCTTCACTAATGCACATAAACTAATGAACACAATATCGTTTCCCACTACTGTACAGCACAGCACAACAGGAAATCAAATAAAACTCTGTTCACTAAATAAATTCTTCGTTGTCTGTTGGATCTGCCTCTGGTTGATTGTGTGTTTTGCAGCTGCACAGTAGCTACAAACAACGCAGCACATCAGCATGCTGGGTAATGGATCGGAGGAAATTATCGAGGGAGTTGGAGTAAATTTGAGTTCTGAGAGTGCAGCGTGGTGAATTTGCACCTCCAAATGGGTTCGGAACAAGGTGGGAAAGATAATCAGTCAAACCAAATCCCTCTCTCTGCCTGAGATGCCACTTATAATTGCAACAAACCCTACTCCCTTTGTGCTCAAATCTCATTTCTTCGCCAAATATTTCCAATTTAGGCCCGAAATATCCCATAATTAGTCACTCAAAATCACTTTTTCTCACATAAGAGCGCTGATCAGAGACAATCATGATTCATTTGAGGAGGAAAAAGGTTTCTGATGGTCTTTTTCAAGTATACTTTCAAACTAAATATGTAACCAGAACTCAAAACAAAGTTTGATATCAGAGCTTGGATATTCACAGTTTGATTATAGGTAAATAAAATCCATGAGTGAAATCATTTCTGTCTTTTATAAGTGTGCTTTTTGATTACAGTTAAACTAAGTTTGATTAAATTTTGGCTGTCAGGGCAAGAAATCCACTTTAATTACAAAATAAAGTTGTTTAAACACATCGGGTGGAAGAGTTTCAATTAAAATATATGTTAGATTAAACTTTGTGCAATTAAAAACTCCTTAACCTGTTCTCCTTGGTTATTTTTTGTTAAGCCTCACCTGAATTACATCCCCCAAATAAAGAAAAATAGTTAAAATAGCTTCATAATTATCAGGTGTATTTGCATCACCTTGGTGTCTACGGACAGGTAGGACCTAAAATAATTTATGTTCAGTGTCAGTAGCATTAAATAATAATAAAAATAATCCTCACATTTTGCTAAATATATTTATGAGTAAATAAAACAAAACTCTTCTCATTACTAACAGCACATATTTTATTTTTATGCCATGAACCTACAAGCTCTGATTCATGTTTGTTGGACGTAACCCAATTATTTAACGAACACAAACATATAAAACTCACTCAATACGCACATATTACAGGTTTATATTCATATAAGACGTCCAAAAGGTTTTTGTTTTTTTGGAGTGTGTGCACTCGCTGCTGTTTTCAGGGTGCTGAGTCAGCGCTTCCTTGTCAAATCCATTCTGTTTGTTTATGGAGAAAAATCGATGAAATTTCAGATGACATTTTCACGGCTGCTTTGCGCCCGCGCTTCCTCACATGCATGAGGAGAACCGCTAACTTCCTGTTGTCACTGCTGCCATGATGGAAGGTGGTTGAGTTCACTGTCACCACAGGAAGCCTTCAACTGCAAACATGGAAAACATGAGACGAGAGAGAAAGAAGAGATGTTGTGACGAGAGAACAGGGGAAATATGCTGTGGAACAACATGTAGGAAATCTGACCTGAGCGGAAGAAGAGCTCATTCCGGCGATGTCCGTCCAGTTTACTCGCTGAAATCAACTCGGCGCCCTACGATTGTCTGGAGCGATCGTTCCCCAGGAGGAGAGACGACGCAGCGAGCTCTCGGTCCATGATCCGCGGAAGTAGCGATGTTCAGGCGAGATGAGGTGTTCTGAAGCTGGACCAAAACGCTGCCAGCGTCTTTCCCTGAGGAAGGGAAGGAGGCTTCAGGGTTACGCTGGCCGACAAGGTCAAACACGCCTCGATTGAAGAAAATGCAAGTAAATAGACAAAACACAAGCAAATTAAGAACACCTCTTCATCAGTTTGGCAACACATGCGCAGAATTTGGAAAATGTGCTGGAAAAGCCACAACACAACAGAAGTGTTTCCAGAGGACACTTAAAAGTGATGCACCCCTGGGCGCTCAGATTTTTTTTGAATGCGTCACTTAGAGAATAGAATATATACTGCATGATACGCAAACATTTCATAAGTTGTTTTTCAATCGCTGCATTACGCTTCATTTAACTTCTGGGTCGTGCGGTCATGTGACTAAGAATAAAACTTTAATCAACATGGTAAAAATAAAACACACACACACCACCAACAGCTATAAAAAACAAGGTGTATTATACTTGCTGAAGAAATGTCTCTTCCACCCTTGAGCATGTTGACTCCTAGTGTTGCCACGGCGACGTGTACACATTGAGCGTCAGCTCCGAAAGCTATTTCTGCCTGTGTCAAACCTTGATTGAAGTAGAATCTGAAGTGTTTATCAATAAAAACTCCTTGATCCGCCATTTGCCTCTTAAATCAGTTTTAAAGAGCTGCGACACTCCTGATATCTGTTGAGGATTACGAAAATAACATTTCATTTCTTAATTTCCTGTTCTTTAAAATAATCGCTTGTTGTATTTTGGAGACTGTGAATATTAGGGTCCTTATCATCATTATGATATCATTATATCATAATATCCCTGACATGTTGGGGATATAGTAACAGAAAGCAGCAGCGGTAGATGACACACACCTCCCTTGACTTGCTGATTACGAGACGTTGTAAAACTTAATATAAACTTTACGATGATTATCTGCGCCGGATGAAATATGCATTTCAGAGCTGATGGTTTTTTGAGCCTTCATATTTTGCAGCACAGAATTAAGGGCACTCACCGAGCCGAGCTCGCCTGCGTCTCCTGCGTCTCCTGCGTCTCAGTGGGTGAGATAAACGTGAATGTGCAGTATAAATAACTACCAAATTAATATTTAATCATATCCTTACTGTAGCCTCCCATGCTGGTTATACAGCCCTAGTGTTTACAGTTGGAACAGATCGCTAGCGTAAAGTAGCTCCTCCTGATTGGAAATAACATCGGGAAGTCTGGAGCACAAAGATATGATTTTAATTTGGTGTGCAGATGAATTCAGAGGGCTTAAAAAAAGATAGGGGCTTGTTCTTAGACATGCCCAGATGGATTTACTCCTTACTCTTTCAAGGTTCTGCAGTGACACCCTCATTGGAATGACTTATTGGTGTGTGTCAGGATGGGAAAAGCTCATTTCAAATATATAAATTAGAGTTAAAGTTGTGATTGTTGAAGTTTAGCTGCCTGCAGAAGATAATATGGGTCTATCAACTGGCCATTAGCTCAACCAAAATCACTATCTAATACCATCGCAATGGTAAGTCCGGTAATAAATACTTATTTTGTCCATCTAAATCCAGAAAAAATAAGAAAAAATGTCTCATAAACGGAATAAATCATGTGTTTATACACTTTTTGATGTGGTTCATATGAGATAAATATGGTCATAATTAATCCAGATAAGATAAATAAGACCAAATGGTTAGGAAGTTTTGTCTGAAAAACATAGTTTTTTGGAAAAAGAACTCCCCTACTGAGTAAAATAGTATATGTGCAAAATAGATCACCCCGAGTCGATTCATATGCACCCAATTTTGACTCAGTCAGATCAACAGACGTGAAATGATGGCTGATTTTGTTGATAACGCTGCCCCTAGTGGCAGAAATAGACAACTGACCTTTCCCTAAATAAATCCAGTTCTTCCACACATTAAGGTCAACGGGAATGTAAAATTAAACCATTATCCATGAAATGGTATTTGGAGTTACTGCTTCAACGCTAAAGACCTGCGGCGGACGTGGACAATGACGATTCCATTATAATAATGGAGTTATCGGGGATATAACTATATCTGCCATGCAAGAATGGTAAGCTTAATAAAGTCCGTTCAGTGTTTCAGGATCACTTCTTTTGTGGCAACTATTACGTTCCCTCAATTTTACTGAAAGGACATAAACATAATCCACCTTTTACTGTTTAGATATGAAAAAAAAAGAGATGGGCCTTTACTTTTATAGGACAAATCACATCACATGACCAAGTAAGCCTGTTTGTAATAAAATAAAAAATAACTTTCATTCTGATTAAGCTTACGGTGTCCCTGGGCCTTATTACTATCTTTTATAAAAATGATTCTACTACAACTATCTTATTACAATGTTATAACAATCACACATACCAAAAAAACAATTGACATTGCATGATATAGTTGTGTAAATATTAAGTTATACATAAATATCAAGTGGAATAAGGATTTTATTTCATCGTGCTTTCAGACTAATGGTGTATTTAGAGGAAAAAAAACAGATTTTACGGCGCTTTGAACAACTGTGCATTTTACTAAACTATTCCCATAAATAATTACACCGAAATCAAACATGTCAATTATTTAAGCAAATTCAAGTTTTAAAAGAAAACTCTGTAAATGATTCATGCGATCGAGAGTTAACCTCAACGTCAAACCTTTGCAGAACCGATGTCGCTTTGATCTATAATCCGATCATCACCTGCTAGATTCGGCTCTCCTGCCCACTGTTCTGAAACATTTCCAGGCAAATCAGTAAGCCGTGTTCTGCTTCGTCCTTGTCGTGGCTACCTGAGCGTGTTTCCAGCTAGCCGACCTCTGCCACTGCTTAGAAGGCACTTTTGGGCTATTAGACTAATTTGTTCTGGGCCCCTGCAGTCTTATAAAAAAAGGAAGTCTGAGAGCAAAGCGTACCTTCACAGTAGGGTTGTAATTAGCCCAGATTGAAGTGCTGGGCCACGCCCACCCATGTGCAGCATGACGGGTGCCTTGAATGATAAATACAGTGTGGACACACGTGACGCTGAAATTAAAGTTACCTTTCTGAATCTGAGTCCAGCATTAAGAGTATCAGCATTCAGAGTTAAGGAAGGATGTTTCCAGTGCACTTTCCTTTAACCTCTCGGCGTGTTTCTTTTATTTGGGGGTCGTCCCTCGACCTTCCACTCCTGCAGCAGTGTCAGTATTTCAATAAAAAGGCACCAGCCGGGTTATTAAATGGGTTTAGAGGATTGCCTGCAGCCCCGTTGTTGTGAGAGCGCGTAGATACACTTTGGAATTGCGTGTGCTTTTCTGTAAGGCGGGTCAATGTCACCAGATCGCCGGGAATAGCTTCCTTATCTCCCCACCGTTGCTGTTCCACTCGACACAAGGGACGGCTGTCACATGAATCAAAGTTTAAGAGCCTCCGACACAACAAATAACCCCATTACCTTTGTGGGAGGATTGAGAGATGACTCCCATGCACTCTTCCCTATTAATAATTAAAAACACTGATGCTGTTGTCACTTTCCATAAATCAAATTTAACAGTCGGTGATGAAGGGCCTTGCGTCTGTGCATGGGCGTGCGCTTTGTATGCCTGCGCTGATAGGTGACTCACAGCGTGACCTTAGCTGTTGGATGATGGATCGCCTTGTTCTTTAACATCCCTAACAGGATTATTTTGATGAGCCGCTGACAATCGAACAACTTCTTACACGCCACTGTAAAAAATAAATAAATAAAAAGGATAATTCATCTTCTTCATGTGTGTCTGTAAAAACAAATCACCGGTCCAAACTTAATTAGTTTAATTATCTATTATGTTAACGTGAACGCCGCAAACAAATGAGAGTTTTGTTTACCGGCCTAAATAGATGCTAGCAGAATAAAATAGCGTGATATTTTTAGAATCCAATTTGATGGTCCCCCTACAAAGGGCTCGCTAAATGATTGAGATTCTGTGCCGGAGCCAAGCGGAACCTTTCTCAAGGCTCTCGGCATTATCATCCAGGACTGAGAGGTAATATAGTGTCACAACAAAACCTGCACAGTACGCGTGTTCGTCACTCGCCGGCCTGCTTCGGGTATATTTGCGTCGGTTTATTTGCAACCACCCCGCCGCCGTCGGTGCAGAATCCCACGGGGCCTCCTGTGATAAATTGTTGACAACCTGCAGTAATTACTGATCTGTGTTCTGATAGTTTCTGCCGCCAAGTCGACCAGGAGGAGAGATAAAACCGCCGATAGTTTTCAATCTTCCGCCTCGTCAGATATAATAAAGGGATTTTCCGATTTGATCCTCAAAGAAAGGCGTTGGAAGAAATGAATATCGGACGCAGTTTTGTTCCCTGAGACCATTTCTTCTTGGAAATAATAGAACTCCTTTCCTTGGCTGCAAATTTTTAACTTTTGCTCTCCAATGCCTCCTCCTCCGTGAGTCACATCCATTTGACAGAGTTATAATGGAGCCAAGATGAAAGGAGATGAGAAAAATGAATCCGTGGTCCACATTCTCACACGCGGCAGCAGAACGCCTGATGACATTTAGACAGTGTTTGTGTTTCTCCGTGGGTGACCCGTGTCAAAGAGCATCTCACTGAATGTCTAATTACAGCGCATTGAATCATGTTATTTCCTGCTATTATCTTTTCACTGACTCATTGGTGTGCAGGAGGAGTACAAAATCATGAATAGTATGTAAGTGATGTTTAAGATATGACTCCTTTCTTGTCGCATCTGTTTGCACCATCAGAAATCACGTTTTCATGTTGTCTTTTTTAAAAAAAAACATCAACTAGCGCCCTGATATAAGTGTAAATTGCCGCCCGAAGGAGAAGGAAGGGCTTTGGATGAAACACTTTTAATGAAGCCATCTTAATGACTATTTAGGTTAACTTCCAAATGTGCATCACTCTGGTTTAAACATATTATGGTTGGTCTTTTGTACTTCTTCCATAACAGCATTTTAATGTGATGATCCCATTTGTTGCAGCAAGGTGCAACAAATGCTGTGGTTGTTCCTGCTTTGCTGGTCCTAATCATGGCAATGCAGCATATTGGCTCTTTGGTGAATCTGACGAACCTAAACACTATTTTCTACAAGAAGTCAATGTGACGTCATTTCTATACACGCCTGTGTGCCACATGATGATATGTGATCATTAATTCCTGACAGACTAATAAGATAATTAGTCTTCGGACTCTTCAGGCAGTAATCAGGACAGCCTTGGATAATGGTGATGGTGGCTGATGACTCTGCTGAAATATTTTGTGTGATGTTTAGCCATATAACCACAATTCGTTTTTCTGTTTTTGTTCTCTTTCTCTTGTTCTGTCCAACATTCCGTTGCATCTTGTCTAAATTAGACAATAGTCTCGCTAACGAATGAAAGCAGGTTCAAGTTCTTGCTGGTAGTTCAACCCAACCTTCATCGCTTCATATTATTCTTCTCTCATATCCTTGAACACAGGGATTTAATTTTTACCTCTGTATCGTATGCCGTAGAATGAATAAGAAACACTTGACAACATTCTTAGCAAATTATTCGTCTAAACGATTAGGAAATATTCAATTAATTAAAATAATTGCTTTGATTAAGAACAAGTCTTGGCATTAGTAGTTTTAATTTTGTATTTTAAGCTGCTAAGAGCTCATGTTCAGGTGATAAAAATGTCACAATTCCCTCTCTTATATCGATTATATATTGCCATGAAATCATCTAAAATTTGCTCCGTCAAGTTCTGATTCAAGATTCTGGGCAAAACTAGATTCTAGAGACTAAAAACCTTTAGGCTACAAGATGAATAAATCAATCTACAGAGTGGGTTTAAGTTTTTGGTATTACAGCAGTAAACGTGAGTTCTCTTCCAGATGAACATGACCGTGGATCAGTACCTCTGGACAGATCACCTATTGGAGCCTCCCCATTTCTTGCTTGTTAGAAAGGGCTTGAACCCACACAGAATAGTATCAAAACTCAGAATTCGCTGAGAGGAGGATGTTCTTAGAGATATAGAGTAATTCTAGGTTAGGTTTTCTCCACCTCAACTCGTGATTTACAACAATCAGACTCTAGTAAAATCCTTCACTCCAGACACCGAGGACTTATGCTGATGAGGTGACCCCGCCCATAAACTTGGTCATGTGCTCGATGCAAACAACTTTTAGTGCAATGGCTGAGCTCTATTTTTTTTAAACGTGCAGTGTGAAATATTTAGTAGTATCTCTTATATTAAAAAAGGAAAAAAAAACTCATTCATTCATTCAACTACCTTTTTTGTGACTGTATATTACGCTGAAAATAATATCTTCTTTTTAAACTTAGGTTAGAAAAAGGCCTTTCCTCTTGTTACTCTTGCCAAAAAAGTACTAAGTAAAGTTTGATAAGTTAAATAAGTTTAATGTTCAATCAGTGTTGTGTAATTTAGTTATCTGTCACTGTCATTTTAAGTGTTTATATTTGTATTCTAATATCTGATATTGATTCATTTTTTGACTTTCATTTCTTTGCCTGTTAAGTGTCTTTGCGTATTTTTGAAAAAGTCCTCTACAAATAAAATGTATAATAATAATAATAATATTAAAAATAATAATAATGATCTTACCATTATTATCGTTTTTATAGTAAATTATAGCCTGACAACTATTCACTCTATTCTCATAATATTATGACTTTATTGTAGTAAAATTGTGGCTATATTTAAGAATCCCCATTTTTGGTCATTTATATTTTCTGTTAATGTAGCCCAAATACTCCGTCATGATTCAGAGAGAAAGTGTTGCAGACTTCAAGACCATCTAGAAGTGCCAAATTGACAAATAAGTCAGAGAAAGTTCCCCAAAATGTTGCGACGTTAAGAACATAGGTATGTTGGAGTTAGGGTTAATGTGACGGTAGAATAAATCTGTTCATAATAGGTTCCATACGAAGAGATGGAACTTAACTCTTTTTTTTTTGTGTGTAATTTTTCTACAAAAATAATAAAAGGACTCATAATTACTTAGACTTTGAACTAAAACAAGGTTTTTGAAGTTGGCACATTATCAAAATGAATGAAAAATAAAATTAAAATAAACATAAGTAAGAACCCAATGCTATCTGTTTGTAGCCAGATTTGAACTGGACCTAGCTTGAGATCTTACAACGCTCTTCTTTTAGCGTCACTGCTAACAGCTGCCGTCAAGAACAGGAATAATGTCCGGATTTCTGTTATCACCTACAACACTCTTCGTGTTTATATCTCTGAGCCGCTGACCCGCTACATCGCTGACCGTCCCCTCAGGATATCAAACCAGCTCCTGCTCATTCTACCATGAACCGAACACAAAACTAACGGAAAGGCTGCCTTTCTTCCTCAGCTCCTAAATTATGGAACAACCTCAGATGAGATCAGCTGAGTCTGTTGAATTTTTGTTAAAAAAAAAAAACTGCATAAAAACAAAAACCTTTTAAAAAAAAAACTCTTTCCAAAATGACTTTAAAAAAAATTAAATTGCGCACATCCAATCAATTAGCATTAATTGATTGGATGTGTGAAGACAGAACAGCAGCGATTGAAGTTTAACATCAGTGAACACAGGTTTATTGTTAAATTCACACACCACTAGTGTGTCGTGTCAACTGTTAACACCATCAGTGTGTTGTTGTTTTATTTAACGCTAAAGAGAGTTGCAGACATATTAACACTATAGGGGATTAAATCAGTATTTTGAGCTTGTAAAGTTTAGTTTTATTTTAAAAAGGCCGTTTGAATGAAATTATAGCATCTATGTTACGCAAAATATCAAATTAAGATATAATATTATAGATGAAACGAGAAAGCGAAGGCTACTGGGTGGATGTCTGTTGTATGTTGACCATCTTCCCTTCCAGCTTCCTGTTCCATAACAAGAGGACGGGGTTATAGAAGTAGTTATTTCCTGTTAGCTGAGCAGTCTTGTTCTGAAGTCCGGGTCTCAACTCCCTTTTTCAGATGACTCCATAACTTTCCACACCTCCGCTTCTCGTGTGGGTGGGGCTAAATAACATCTCTGTGGAGTTGGATTGTAACTGAAGATATCAACCCTGACAAAAAACTCCAGAACTGAATGATATTTGAATCTGAACGCGTTACAATGACACTTGTGGGAGTGACAATCCCCTCACAAACTTTTTTGTTTTGTTTTTGGCAGTGTCTGATGTACTGTGTTGTGATTATTATGCGGTGGTGGGGTTTGCTTGTTTTGGATATCTTTTATCTTACCTAGAATGTTCTTACTTAAAAGCACCCTGTCTTCTTATTCTTTGGTTGTAACCTCTGTTGGGAAAAGTTCTATGTACATAAAACTTTACTCAATTAATTTTGTGCTTTCATTTGTTTATTTGAACTTTTTTTCCACACTAAGAGATAAGCAGTGTAAATAAAAATATGTATTTTCAATCAAAGCAATGTATTTGATTCCATTTCAGTATGATTTTGGTTGCTCTCACATAGTTCCATCTCCTAGTCGGGTTGTTCATCTTTTTCTTTTATGCTTGCTGAAGACAAACTCGGAACAAACTGTTCATTAGAACTATGCCGACGCCCCCGACAGCAACATCCCTGAAAAGCCCTCGATCAGATACACAGTACAAGCAATTCCCCCGTTTCAACTCTTCAAATTAAATGTGAAGTTATATCCGAAAAAATGTCATTTAAAAAGCTCCGTCAAATAAGACCTAGATTTATGGTTCTGCTGGAGTCGAGTCGTATTCATCCAGTTTGGACTTAATCGTGCAAACAGTTGAGAAATGATGACCCGAAAACATTTGAAGATAAAGCTCCAACTAGTAGTGGAAATATACAAACAAGCTTTCTCAAATTCAGTCCTGTTCTTCCTCACACCAAGGTCTATGTGGATATAAAATTTGAAAATGATCCATGAAATAGTTTCTGCGTTATCGTGTTAAGATGAAATATTAGTGTCAGGCAGCGATGACGATTCCATAATATCCCCCGCTTTGGTTCTAAATACGATAAACTCCAACTCAAGATATCTGGGATTATTGGTTGTTATTACAGAGTAAGGAGGAAGGAGGTTTTGTTGCACAGGATGTGTAGCACACCAGCAGCTTCCATAAGAGCTTACCTTCTTACTGTAGATTTTCTGATACCACAGCAGCTGTGACGTGAAGCGCGATACAAGCGGCGATTAGACGTGATGGTTTAATCAGCCTAACAAGGCGCAGTCAGTCAGTCGCTCTGACGGGCTCCTAATGGACCAACAAGTGTTTGCAGGGAGAGGAAACCTCGTACCAAGTGTGATCTGATTGAGTCTTTTTGCCTGGAGTGGGTTCAGTTTTTCATTACTTGCAGCTTGCTGCTGAAAGCTTATTGATAATCGTCAAAGACCACACAGATAAAAATACACCTGCTTCCTGCTCATCAAGTCTGCTGAGGATTATACCGACCGATGGGAGGAGATGAATAATGCAGACCCCTACCTGATTCAATATAATAACTGCAGATATCACGGAGAATGTCCTTCGTTCTGAGAAGGGCTATTTGAATAAATCCCATTATCAATATGCTGAGGCAGTTTTTACATCATGGGGGAAAAAAAAACACTAAAAAGTGAGTATGCGGAAAAAGAGTGAATGACAAAGAGGAGACTGATAGCCAAGGAGGACGAGCAAGATGTAAAACGGTGTCCAACGGAGATGAGAAACAAAAAAAAGGAGGCGTGAGGAGATATGATAATAGATTCACTATTCAGCCCAACCCATTTCCATTTCTTAACCTCATCTGATGATTAAGAAGACTTTCCAGGTCACCTTACTCCAGCTCTCCTTTCCTGTTCCAAATTAGAGAGACTTATGGATTCATGACATTCATAGAGTGGATTGAGTCACCTGGGATTATATGACGATACATAAACCAACACACTCACACTTAATAAGTGGGACTGGCATAAATAGAATATATAGGAGGATGTAACGGGAGGCTGAGTGATCCGGCTAGACCATTTCCTGTTCTCCACATCTGTTTACAGACAGAGTGGAAATCAGGAGGCTTCAGCCGCGTTAAAGAGTTATTGAATCTCACTTATGTGAGACCTTAGGGTTAAAGCATCCTTCTGTAAGGAAATCGACATTTGTTTTTCGGACCAGGGTGGATATAGAGACTCTTAGTATGAGATGTATTTATTAATAGCCGCTTAGATTAACAAATGCCCTGAAAATATTCAACAACAACAAAAAAAATCCACATACACACACATTAGGAGCTGACTAAAAATGATTTGTAATGTCTCCTTGATGTCCTGCACAAATGTGTGCTACTTGACTGAAACGCTTTATCACATGACCCAGAGGCAGCATGTATATTCTGAAGAGTAAGGGACCAAGGATGGAGCCCTGGGGAACACCACAGGTTAATGGGGCCATCGAGGAAGAGGCGTTAACCATGGCTACTGAGAAAGTCCTGTTTGATTAGTAGGATTTTGAGGACATTACTGACGGACTACTGACAGACTATGTAACTTGATACGACAAACAAAAGTCTATTGAAGGTCAAATAAAGCGTAAAAACAACAGTTACGGGGTTTATGGTGCGTTTACATTTCAGGAAGGCCAGCCATGTGATTGTAGCTACATACAGTATTTTCATTGGTTTGTTATTCATGGATTAAATGAATATGAGTAATAGATTATTCCTTTAAAGAGCAAGGTCAAAGGGGGAGAAAAAGAACCTCATTTTCAGCTCTTTGTTTGGAGCATATCCCATAACCCTGAATTGTCTGTTTTCCTGATGCAGCTTGATTGCACCTTCAAAAAACATATTTAAAATATTTAATGAGTGGCCAGAGGGTTTCCATTAAAAATGTGTCATCCATCCATCCATTTCCTGTAACCGCTTCTCCTGTACAGGGATGTGGTGGGGGCTGGAGCCCATCCCAGCTGTCATTGTGTGAGCGGCGAGGTACCCTTGGATGATATGTCGGTTTGTAACAGGGGTGCTACTTAGGGACAGACGGCGATTAATGCTTATATTCACACCTACCTATGTATTTCTACTATACTGCAAGTTTTTGGACTGTGGAAAGAATCTGGAGTAGAAAAACCATGAAACATCTCAGGTTTTGAATTTAACCAGACCGACGCTTTCGTCTCGACAGCAAGGCTATAGCCCCGAAAAAAGCCCCCATTCCCCTGTGTTGTACAAGCCTTTCCACTGATACATACTCAACATGAAATATATACGATAGAGCTCCTCGAGTCCATGCAGCAAATTTGGACTATATCAGAACAACGGTTCAAAAGTTATGCCTGAAAAACAGTTTTTCGTACAAAAGGTCCTAGTGAGCAAAATATGAACTATTAGAGTAAAATCTGACGCACAAAAGATTTCCTGGACCAAATTTCGACTAAATTGGTTGAGAAATTATGACCTCGATATACTTTTGGAGATAAAGCTCCCCCTAGTGTCAGAAATATGCAAGTGACCTTTCCAAAAATCAATCCATTCATCTATTTTGGTACTTCCTTTGAACAGCAGTGGAAGTTTGCATATTCATTCATCATTGGCTGGATATTCATTATTAAACTATCAACACAATATTTATGTTCAGATTTAAAGTTTGGGATTCACTGTTGACGTTAAGGTTCGAAATATAATTATTAGATATAACAGAATCCTCATGCATTTGTTTTTAATAGATAACTAAATATAATATAATTCATAAATATTGCTGTAAATGCGATTAGAAAAAAGTGAAAAAATTCACTAAAAAAGACTGTAAACATTGTTCGGAGCTAAATGTAATAGAATGCTGCAGGTTTTCGTTCTCCTGCAGATGTAACGACGCTTCCTATAATTATTCCAATTACGCCACTTTTGCTGCTTGAAAATGCAAATGTGAAAAGCAGGAGAATGAAAACTGGTGCAGCAGATGTATTTCTTGCATCCTCCGGGTATTTCTTAGAGGAGTGCAGAAGCAGGAGTTCCTCTTTAAAGACACCAGCATTTATCCAATCTTCAGAGAAATCTCACGCCGCACTGATCTGAGGACGGTCTGGGTTTTTTCTACAACCTGCAGGTCTTTCCCTTCTTTCATCCATTCTTTGAACCATTTTCCCATTTGATGGCAACGTCGTGTAATTGACTCCAACTGAAAGCAGGGCCAAACTTGTTCACAATTTCCAGTATTTAAGCAGGAGAAATGACAGGGAACATTTTTTTTGCTGTATAATAAGAAAAATGAGACCCCCTGATGTGAGCTTATTTCTGAATATTTCACACATTCAGATATGTGTGTAACATTTCACCCGATGATCATGTAAGCCATAGCTTCTGTCCTGTTAGATAACATGACATTAAGGATAATTACATTATCATTGTAAAGCCATTAGGGGGTGCTGGTCTTACCTTTTAATATTATAATTAGCTGGGAATATTCAAATAATCCCTCAAATAGTAGTGAAAAAAAAAAAGGATCCAGTCCGGGGGAAAAATAATTAAAACCCTAATCAGTGAGACTGACTAGCCTCTATAATTGCTGTCTTTTCGGACTGACCTTGTTATCACACGCTCACACAGAGGGTAAACTCTTGGGTGGCGCTCTGTATGTTGGAGATATTGTCATGTGACTTAATGTGATCCCATTATGATGTGGTGAAAAGGGACAATGATCTAATGACTTTGGATAGAAAAAAAAGAAAAACCTTCTTCCAGTAAAAGCTAGATCCCTGGCTTGTGTTTCAAATGAACTACAGCACTGCTGTCGTCCCTGACATCAAGGGTATATCCCCGAAAAGTCCCCTATTCCATGCGTTTTGCAAGCAATCCCCCTGATTGAGCTTTTCGTATTAACTGTGAAGCTGCACCACTTCTCAGTGTTATTTTGCTGCACCTAAAAGGTCCACATGTCTTGATCTCCATTTAAAACAACAACACATTCCTCCAGCAGCCAGTTTCCTGGCAGTGGCAGTGCAGGCCAGCAGGTTTACAGGTCCAGTGGCGACCCAGTGCTAAATTGGTTGCTTTATAGTGGTTAAGAGAGTAATCCAGCTCGCTCGCTGCAGCCCAGTCACCGCTCCCTCATTCCCAGGGTCGCACTATGAAACCTGCTGGTTGCACCGCTGCTGTGGCCAGTAGAAGGCTAATTGAGCAGAGCTTTCAGGATGGAGATGAAAACAACTGATGGAAAAAAATGAAAAAGAAAATGACAGAGATAGGTGGGAATGAAGAAAAGGATATAAGGTGAGCAGCAGATTTGGATAGATTGTAGCTTCAGACAATTATTGTCTGAAGCCAGATCCATCATGTTATGAACATATGGAATGAAGCTCTTGATGATTTCTTTTGTCATTAGACTTTTTTTTACATGTGTGGAAAGCTAAATTTCCTCTGTACAAATAATGGATGATGTAAGTTGTTATCTTTTTAGTAGTTAAATGGTGAATAGATGGATGGGATTTACTTAAAAGGTGTTTTTCAAGTGTCTTTTTTTTCACACACTTTATGGTTTGGTATCTCACACAAGGTCCCTCAAACATCTCATCGACCGAACATCGTGAATGGTTACCATATTTGTATTTTTTAGTTTTGTCAAAATACAACCTTGTTGCTTTTAGAAGTTTAACTTGCTTAAGAGATTTATATTCATGTTGACTTTGCACAGACGCAGGATCCGTCTTTGGTTGTTCAGATGGAAAACCCTGTTTGGTTGGCAGTGAGAAGTATTTGTACAGATTCAGATAGATAAATACTTTATTCATCCCTTAGAGAACTCAGTTGTGCAGCAGGTCAATCATACATACAGACAAAGTCAGGAATAACTCAAGTAAAAGAGAAAGATTGAGAAATATGAGATGAATCATTTGAAATGCGTTCCGGTTGCATACTTACACTCATAAAAGAAGGACGTTGGCTGACTCTTACCTTTACTTGAATAAAACATGTATTTTTAATCAAATAACTTTAATGTTTTCAAGATAAATGCGATTAAATCGTTTTTGACTGACATGTCATTCAAAGACTTATCTTTTACATCTTTTAACTTTCAATCCAGTTGGCTGAACAGAGTTTTTCTACATTTGTTTGTCTTGTTTTTTGTCGTGTCTTGTTGTGATTTGATGACTTGTCCAGGGTGTACCTCGCCTCTTGCTCTATGTCAGCTTGGATAGGTTCTAGTCCCCTCGATCATTCACAGGATAAGCACTTACAGATAATGAAGGACTGAATAATATATCATGATAATATTTACAAATAATAAATGGTTTTATTTCAGCACAATGCAATTCTGTTGAGACAACTTCATTTAGTTGGGTTAGAGAAACTCCACGTACTAGGGTAGTTTAACTTCTGCACAACTAGTTTGGACCAGCCTGGTTAAATAAAGTTGGACCCAATCCATGCAAGTAAGTTGAATCAGTCCTCAAAAAAAGAATACGGACCCAATCCATCTAACTAACTAACTACACTATAACTAAGAAATTATATTGACCCAACCCAAGTACGTTAAATTAGACCAGTTTAATTCCTCAAGACAGAAAGAACTCCATTTAATGAGTGGAAATACTTTCCAGTTATTTTTGACTCAATAGACTGTTTGGCATTCCAGTTGGTTATTTTGACTTTTAATGGCGGAGAAATGGGAATCTGGTTAAAAAACCAAATGCAGTTAAACATGGTTTCAGGGAAACACTTTTATTCACATTCTCAACAAATGTCTCATAGCTATTGTTTGGTGAATGTGAGGCTCCTGCCAGCTTAGTTTAACACTAAGACTGGAAGAAGGGAGCACAGCCAGAACCACCATTATTTCTTTGGTGGGCTTAGACTTCCTTAAAAGCTTTACAGGTGCCGGAACACAGAAACGTTTTACAACCTTTGGACTGAGCAATGTGACGTTGTGGGTGGAACTGTTGCCCCACAGCACGGAGGTTCTGGTTTCTCCTGATTTTTTTCCCTGCTATGTCAAAAAAAACAACCAAAAAACTGGTTATGATTCATGTTAATATTCTCTCTCTGTGAGATGCAGGTAGAAATAACAGAGCACAGAGGCAGGAGCTGAGGATGAGTCAAAGGAGAATGGGAAAAAAGCAGGTAATTATCGAAGAAAGATGAAGAGGTGAGGCAGAGGTAACAAAAACATGAGAATAAACACAGGAATGAAAGTTTTAAAGAAGAGAGGAGGAAGAATTATTAAAATACAGGACTCTTATTTCTTCAGTTGAATATGGAGAAAAAAAACCAAGGCAGGCTGTGAGGTCACTCCGTCAACATGAGCTGTATAAACCTTTTGCAACACTCCTGCCAACCACTCTTTGAATTACCACAGTTTCCCATTCACCCAACACCGCCCTTACTGTACTTCTAAATATTCATGGAGACAAGATGCAGAGAAAGAAACACCAATGCACATTATCCCAGACAGAAATCCATTCGCTATTCATTTTTTGCAGCAATAAATTCTTAGCAAAATGCTTATTTGACATAACAAAAAGTAACATTTTCTCCAGCAGGAAATCCATTCAGTGCTAGTCGTGGCCCGTTTTCCTTTCCCTGATCATCTCAGTGGCACCGAGCTTTTGGCCTTCATTTCTATCTACAGGAAATTGGAATAATAATAATAATAATAATAATAATAATAATAAAATGTTCATTTTTCACTTAACATAATTTTGTCATATTAAGTATAACATTGTCAAATGAGTTTTCTGCATTTGACTCATCATTTACTATTGTACTATCACCATCATCATTTATAGAAGATGATGGTAAAAACTTAAAAAAAAACAGTAATGGATTGTTTCAGAACTCGATAAATTTGATATGAGAGTGGCGACTGTATTAGACGTTATTAACGTAAAGAACCTTGAGAGTAATGTAAACCAGACTGGTGGTAGAGCTTCCCGCCTCTCGTCTTCATTTGTTTTTGAAATAAGCCGCTGATTTCGGGGTAAAAACCGGATGATTGACAGCTCAGTGTGGCTCTCTCTCCCTTGTTAAAAGTCAATGTAGCTCACCCAGTAATTAATCTCCTTCTCTCTCTCTCCCAAGATGAAGATTTAATAGATAGATATGTTAGATATTTCGGTCGACACAACAATCAGTAAATATAAACATGGTAGAAGGTGTAAGTTCATCTTCATACAGTTGGACTCTTATTTACATGTAACATGTGACCCTGAATAGAATAAGCAGTCATGAATAATAGGGGGAGCTTTATCTCCAAACGTTTTCGGGGCATAATGTCTCAACCCTTGGGTTGATTTAGGCCACATTTGGTGCATAAGAATCGACTCGAGGAGTTCTATCATTTTATTTACTTGCCAGAGGTAGCTCCTTTTTTTCCCCCAAAAACTGTTTTTGGACATAACTTCCTGATCTTTAACTTTAACTTTAACCTTTAACTTCACCTGCCTTTTCCCTCCAAACTAACGTATGTAAGTCTAAAATAAATACTCACAACCGAGGTCGATGTGATTTTTTTTCTACCATGTATTAGTTCATGTTTATGGTTGTTGAAATGTCTGTTTATGTCTCAGCATGTATAAACAGATAGAGGATTAACAACAGTAAGGTTATTTTAGTGATCCATCCATCATCTTAATGTGATTTTATTAATTCATGCATTTGTTTGAATTTTGAGTATTTGTGGAGATAATACATCAACTTATCTGACATCCAGCTACATCTCCACAGAAGAGGCATAAATTGCTAAAAGGGCGTGCTGGGAGCGATGTACACACCGTATGAGACGTTCAGAGACTGGACCCATCATCAGCACCGCTCCTCTCGGCGTAGTTCTCTTACACCCGATCATTTCATTGTCTTTTGTTTTTGCAACTCTGTGATTAACTTTCTCGCTCATGCAGACGCACATCTATGCAGGAAGAGACGGATGCGCATATTCAACTGGACGTATATTCAGGCATTTTGGGTTTCACGCAGACAAGCTGTCAGGCAGACAGGTAGTCACGCAGCTCAGCCATCAGGAAGGAAATTCAAATGCCAAGGTTTTTAGATGGAGTGGCAGAATTTTCTGAAATTCGACGTTAATGCAATCAGACAAGCAGTAAGATGCAATCGGGTTTCCAGACAGGTGGTCAGTCAGTCCAGCAGTTTGGCAGACGGTGCAAAAATGTATTAAAGTCAGAGAAACGGGCGGTCAGACAGTTAGGTGGGCTGTTGTGTGGGGAATACAAATAACATTCAGTCGGTGCTTTTCAAGCCTTCTAAACACAAACAGAATGGCAGATTAGTCACTCTCCACTGACCAAAAGCCCCGGATGGGCCAGTGCAGCCAGAGACGAATGGATCATTTAACAATAGAACCCTCTGTCTGAAGTGGTGGGGTGGGTGGGGAGCGACCAATATGGCTGCCAGAGAGACAAGAGAGAACTGGTTTGATTTGGTTAGGGACCCAGGATTTATTGCTGAATTGTAGGTGGCTTCCTGTGTAGTTGCGTAATGGCAATGTAAAGTTACAAGGTATATTTTTTATGATTAACTTATGATAATTCAAAGTGTTTGCTTAAATTGGCTGGAATGGTTCAGTTTCAGCCTCATTAGTCATTCGCTGCCCATTAATTCTACTGAATTGGGGCTGTGATGCAGAGTTTCTGATCCAGACTTTATCCATTACCTTCTCCTCAACAACATCAGTGATGGAAAACCCCAAAATAGATCACTTTTGTTGCCTTGAGCTTTGGTTGCACTGAAGGACGGGGTGGACATATCATTCTCTCTTATTCACATCATTTTTGGCATATTGCAAGCCATTTTGTACAAGTTTGACTTTTTGGCTGGGATCAGATATTTTAATCTTGATGGATGACAGCCATAAAAACTGGACTTATGATGTCGCCCTCAACAGTAAGGGTATATCCCCTAAAAGTCCCCAGTCCCCTGCATTGTACAAGAACCCCCACCTGATTGAACTCCTCCACTTAAATGTGAAGTTATGTCCAAAAAACAATGTTATTCGTAGAAACAGCTCTGAACTATTAGAGTTAAACACATTGTATGCAAGATCGATGTCCTCGGCTCGATTCATATGTGCTGGTTTTCCTTGCATGCAGTGTGATTCATGGCAAATCAAGCGCCGCGCCAGGATTTGAACTTTGGACGTGCAAACCTAAGTTTGGGTGGAACTTTTAATTCCAGAAGTCAACAGGGCCAATCCTTTAGGTCAGAGCCAATTCTTTGCCTTCCTTTGGTTGCAAACAGAGACTAATCCTATGCTGTCCCCAACAGCAAGAGTATTTCCCCGAAGAAAGCATCAATCACCTGTGTTATAAAAGCTGTCCCACCGATAGAGCCCCTCAAGTTAAATGTGAAGTTTTGTCCGAAAAAGTGTTTTACGTAATAGTGAGCAAAATCAAACCAATTCATATGCAGTAAATTTGGACTATATAGGACCAACAGTTAAGACATTGTGGCCCCAAAACCTTTGGAGATCCCCCTAATGTCAAAAATAAGCAACGTGTCTTTCTCATAATCAATCCGAGTCTATGTCGGTATTTAAGTTGAAAATGATCCACACAATAATTTTTGAGTCATGTCTGGTAAACTTTGTTTGTCCGGGAAAAGAAAGCTCCCCCTAATGAGTAAAATATGAACTACTAGAGTCAAATGTGATACTTTGAAGATAGATCTACTTGAGTTGAATCGTAGTAACTAAATTTGGACTAAATCGGACCAACAGATTAGAAGTTATGTGCAAAAAAACCAAAGAGCTTTGTTCCTAAAAAGGGGGGGGCAACCAGTCAGAGACTAAGAGCCAAATGTTTTACTGTGTTACTGCAAACAGCCACATCATACACACCGGCACACATGAACATCCCCCCATCCCTTCCTCTCACTCTCTCACACACACACAGACCTCTGCTCAGCCAGATTTACTGTAAATGTCACACACCAACATGATAATGACAGAACTGGACTTCCACAGTACTAAGACCACAGGCCAGTCATTTTCAACAATGAACATTGTGTGCACTGTCTCACACACTCACACACACACACTCTCAGTTCAACCAAGTCCACAAACGAAAATATAACAATTTACGAAAGCGTTTTTCTCTTACTATGCATGTTGCTTTGTGGGACTTCTGGCAATCCTTGCCTTGAACAATCCTCTTCAAATCTGGCTTGTATTCCGTTGTTGCCACTCGAAGCAATTCTTTCACATGGGTGTCAGTCAGAACAGATCCATGCTTTCATTTCACGTGTTTCAGGCTAGAAAACACAGACTCGCAGACGTATGTTGACCCAAATATTGACAGTATCTTGAGCGCAGCCCGTTTGACATTGGGGTATTTTTGCATTGGCACACCTTTCCAGAACTCAATGGTCCCTTCCCTTAAAGCAGGTTTCAGTTGGTCTTCCTCACAAAGATCGATCATCTCCAACTCCGCCGCAGCCTCATCTGTGACTAGCGGGGCTTTGAAACAGTCCGTCTCTGCATTAAACGGGTCGATGAGGAATGTAATCTGTGGCCTTTTCAGTTGTAGCTCACGGAACCGGGTCACAAAGCTTTCGTGCAGGTTTTCACCAGTGTTGCATATCTGGCTGTTCGCTTATTCAGGGCGGCGCTGGTGACTTGCCCGCTGTCTTTTAGCAGAGCGGCAAAATGCGCTAAATCTCCCTTTTGAATATGCGTCTTGAACAGCTTCAGTTTGTTGACAAACGCAAACACACTTTGCACCAGGTCAGGCACCATTTTTAACTTACCCTGCAGGGTCAGGCTCATTCTGTCCAAGTGACACAGCATGTCGACCAAAAAGGCCAGATCCATAATGCACTTGGGGTCCGAGAGCTCGGGATAGTCCTTGTCCTTCTCTTCCATGAAGAGTTTCACGGCATCCAAAAGCTCAAAGAACCGAGACAGTACCTTACCTTTTGACAGCCAGCTCACAGTGCAGTGCGGCGCCGGGTCACCTGGAAGCCCTTGGTCCAGCTCCGCGATGAGATTCTTAAATTGCCTTTGGTTGCTCGCATGTGTGCGGATGTAGTTGACGATACCCATCACAGGTTTCATGACGTTGTCTAAATTCAGTGATTTAGACACAAGTATCTCCCTGTGGATGATGCAGTGGAAATTCCAAAACTCGGGAAATGTTTGGTCCGCTTTGCACGGCCCCAAAAGCCCGTTCACAGATCCGATCATAGCTGGCGCTCCATCTGTGACTAATGCAGTTAGTTTCGGTATGGGCGGATTTGCTTTCACAAAGCCATCATTGTTTCCTTCACATTTATGCCACGGGTTCTGTCTTTTAGTGGCACAATATCAAGGAGTTTTTTCTTTGATCACACAATCGTTTGACACAGACCCTGCAAATATCGCCAACTGATGCTTGTCTTGTATGTCACAAGACTCATCCAATGCAACACTAAAATACTCGCATGCTTGAAGATCAAAGAGCAACTAAGATTCAATAGCCGTGTTAATGTCCAATATTCTGTGTTCAACAGTTTGGCGGGACAGTTGGACGTCTGATACCATTGGTTTTATGAAACCAATGGTAATGGTAAAACTGGCAGTTTTATGTTGCGTCCACACCAAACGCGTTTGCGAACACACATACACACACATACTCCAATGAACTAATGGAGTAAAAGAGGATGTACACAAGGTAGATCTCCTTTAGTTTTTTGGTCAAAACTTTTCTAAACCGTTTCTTTCCATAAACATAATCCTCTTTTTCCATATGCTCTCAAGGATCATTTTCCAACAGAGTGCCATGTAGGAAACATTTCCAATTTCTGGCGAGGCTGTGCAGTCAAAAGAAATGAGCAACGAGGAGCGACAACAACAACAGTGCAGAGGAGTCGGGGATGACGAAGGCTTCCTCAGCTGTTCATATTATGTAAAAGTATATATATGTATACGTATATGTTATATATGTATACGTATATGTATGTATTTATCTTTAAAGAGCCTTTTAAATGTGATAAGTCATCGACATGTTTTCATTTCTTCACTGCAGCTGTTCCATAACTGAACTCCTTCGGTTCAGACACTGTCATACTTTTCATTCATGTTTTTTGAATATAAAACATAAGTTCCTCTCAAATCGTGTTTATTTTCTCTCATCTGAACACAATTCTTGGATACTTTCTGGTAATTGTTGATTTTTTTTTACTCTGTACATTACTTGCACTGTTTTTGAACGAGAGTGCTTCAAGTTTGATGAAGCATACTTCAAGTTTGATGAAGAGTGGGTCGGGTTGCTCTCTGTGAGTGCTCTTATTTACAATTCTCATGGCTCTTTTTTGCATTAGGAAACTGGATTTATGTTTGTTTTATACGTGTTTCCAGCACTTCCACACAGTAGGTGATGTATGGGATCATGAACGAAGAGTAAAAACTCTATAGAAGATCTTTGGCTCATACAGGTTAAGGTGATGAAGGTGACTCCTGCAAAAATGTATCAGTGACATCGAATTTAACATTTAATTTTGTGATGTGAATGAAACGTTAGAGCCGTGACTCTTATTGATATCTATGACTGAGGTAAAACCGAATTCAGCCATGATGACTTTTGTTATTTAAAGCCGTTTTTCCCGCTTTGAACTCTCCTGACTGTCTGTAATCAGGCTAGTTGCTGCAATTAGGCTTCAATATTCAACAAAAAGTTCTGTTCTTTGGACCACTGGATTGAATCTGCATTGTTAGCAAACAGACATTGAAATATATCCCAAACTCGGCAGACTCTGCGAGCTCCTCACCATTCTCCTCACACACAGCCTTCTCTCAGGCTGTTTGTGAAGGTACTTTGCCTCCTCGCAGCCGCTAAATGATAGAAAGAGATTAATTCCAACTCCTGCTCAGGTCAAAAGCCGAGTTTTGCATCCGGATGCGGTTTAATAAGCCGATAACAAGGGCTGACTGAGAATTAATATAAATTAAAACGAACCAAAGACTGCCTACAAACTTGTCTTCATTAACAGGTAAGTGACAATATAATTTTTGTAGGCTGCTCTTGCCAAGAGGCTTAGACAATAAGCTCTGCTCAAGCTGCCATTCCGTGAGTTATTTCATCGTTTTTGAGCATAATTAGCTTTTGATAAATGTTTATGAGGGGGAGTAGACGAAGGCAGGACAGAGGAAGCGTAAAATAAAACTTCTTTAACAGGGTATTAGCCTCCGAGGAGTCTGGGATCTGTTGTGTATTAAGTTATATCATTTTTGAGGGTACCGTCTCTGGCAGGGAAGGACGACCATTCTTTCATGTCTTCTCCTCTGCGGTGTTCTTTCACACTGAAATGCTCCACTCCCTATTGATTAGACCTCATGAATTGTGAAAGAGTATAGGCGCATTGGAGAAGCCTAAAAGCTGCTCTAAATAGGTTAATGCTGGACAGCGAGAGTCAGCGGGGAGAAGAGCAACGGCCCGTCTCAGAGAGGCTCATTTGAAAGCACTACTGAGACCATGTATAATCCCCTCATGAAATTAACTAAAATGTGCCGGGAGCTCTTAATCCAGCCCATGGCTGCCTTTGTCTCATACTAATAGAGATGCGTCCTCACTGCCGCCGAAAAACCCGATTCTTACTCTCAGATTTACTGCACGTCAGAGGATTTGTAGGTCGTTAAACGCCAGGTAGGAACAGATATATTTGAGATCCATAGGGGATCCCAACACAATAAGACATAAAGACTAACACCTTAAAATGTTACACATCGGATGTTTACGACGGAATATTAGGGCCACATTATTCCTCTTTTTTAACGTACATGTGTATTTTCTGCTTCTTAAATGTCTCTCCGGTGTATGTATATATATATATATATATATATATATATATATAAATATATATATATATCTTTATCTTTCTATCTATATATATTTATCTTGACAAAAAATGTAAGAAAAAAAAATTAAGACTATGAGATAAAACTAGTAATAAAACAAAATAAAAAAAGTAATAGTTTCACAACCTTTAAGTCCATATTTTATGAGAGTAAAGTTATATCTCAAAAGAAAAAAGACCTTGTATTCACAGAAAAAAGTTGTGATTTTATGAGAATAAAGTCATATTCTTACTAGAACAAAAATACTATATTTTTGGAAAAAAGTTTTAATTTTATGAAAAGAAAAGTAGATAATAGAGGGGAAGTCAGGCTACTTTATTTGTACCCCGTAGGTAAATTTGTTTGCAGGGAGAGTCACACGTAAAAGTAAAAGACATAAGAAACACAAAACTATCCAATCATCCAATAAATAGATAAGTAAATAGCTAAAAATGTATAAAATAAATAAATAGGTAAACTAGCTAAAAGAAAATTGTGCATCCAACAATAGAGTCATAATTTAACATGAATAAAGTTGCAAATTTATGAGATTAAAGTTGTTATTTTACAAGTCAGAATCTGTACGAGATCAAAGACAAAATTTCTGAGAATAATATCCTATGTTTACAAGAAGAAAAAAAAAACATTGTTTAACAAGAATTACATTTTTATGGCTAATATAGTGGTAACATTAAGAGAACAAAGTTGTAATTTTATGAGAAAATGTTGTAATTTGACAAGAATAAAACTGTTATTTTAGTAGAATTAAGTCATCATTTTTCAGGAAAAAGCCGGGATTTTGTGGAATCAAACTGTAATTTTATGAGAATAAATAGTTAACTATAAGAGTGTTGCGCATTCACATGCATTATAGGAGGTGTGTGTGTGTGTGTGTGTGTGTGTGTGTGAGTGTGGCAAAGATAACACCGGAGATAGCAGTTGCCCCAAGGTGAAGCTGCAGACCTTCCCTCTCACCATTCTTGAAATCACAACTATTTTTTGTGTAAAATCTTTTTGGTATCCAATGTGTCACCAATCCTCTAGACAGTGTAAATATTCCATATTGTGCCGTGGACTGAGATTTCAGCTCCACGTTCCATGTCCCTTTTTGCATCATTGTGACACAGAGGCAGAAAATATGTACAATATGGATGCAGCCATTAGTACACAAGAATAAGTCTATTTGATGACTCAGAATGACATTTGGCAGCGTTACTATGGCAACAAGCAAAAATACCAGGTCAATATTTGTTGTTCAGTGATCTTTATTTTGGATTTTCCTGGATGAATTTGCTCAAGGTCCATCTGTCCTCATCTCCTCCTGCTCAAATCATCTTTTACCATCTTGCAGACTCTTTCTTTGCTGCCAATAGCCTTATTTAAGAGAACTACTACATTTGATAGAGCAGATTACCCAAGTCCCTGAGTATGACCTGGATTTATTACTGTCTTCAAATGAACACTTGTAGTAGTATTATTATCATCGTCAGTCGGGGTAAAAATGATTTCACCTCTCTCTCTGTAAAATCATAAAAGTTGGATTGAAACACATTCTTTCACCGGTGAATAGAATCAATGGTGCAATTTTTTTAACTATTGTAATTACTGGATTTCTTCTTAATTACATTTGCCTCCACCAATGGGAATAGTATAAAGAAAAACTTGAATTAAGCCTGTCAGATCTGCAAAACGCCTCTTTTCAACATATATCCAAACATAATGCAAAGCAGATTTTTATTGCTGAACAGACGTTTCACAGCTGTCAGATTTGAGAAGCAGTCTGGAGCGTTGCTGGGAATGAAGCAGCAGATACATACATTAAATATGTACACAAACAATCAGTCATGTGTAGAACTCTATATCTCTGCTGCCGTTAATCTCACTTTTGTCACGCCGAAAATGTGCGTGCCGTCGTGTGACGTGAGCCAGCGGACGCAGACGTACAGTTATTTAAACCACATCCATATTTTATCATACCAGAATGCAGGCTGTCAGTGGTATGTTGGTGCGGGGAGAGCAGCAGAAGAAGAATGTCTGTGTTTTTGGTAGAACGTAGTATACATGTCTGCATCCGTCCTCATACATGCGTGGAGGTAAGGCATGAGCTGTAAAGGTGAGGCGGGGAGTCTCAGTCATCTGTCTCTGTTCACCGCTGACGTCCCGTTATATATCAGAGGCGAAGATGAATGCGGTTAATAGACTGTGACACAGCCATTAACTACAGCTGTGATAGAAGTGTAATGGAATCAAACAACCATTTCTCCCCTCAGCATAGGCAGGTACAGGTAAATGTTTAAAGACTAGTCACCACTCTCCTGCCTCTTCCTCTCTGACTCTTTTTTCACGTCTCATTCAGTCCTTGCTCTTTTCTATTTCCATATATTTTCTTTTTTCTATTTATATTCCGCAACGTTGCAGTCGTCCGTCCTTGAACCTCCACCGTCTGCCTCCCCACCAACATCAAACCTAAGTGTCCATTTGTCCATTTTCCTCCTGATACCGATCCACTGATGCCTGCTTTTATCCCCCGTGTCTTGGGGATAATATGTGACACATCTGCTCGCACACCCACTCAGTATCCCCGTTTGTGTATTCCAGTATGAAATTACCGTATCGATTGGTGATATTGTCGCTTATGGTTTGAGCACTTGGATTTCAGCAGATAATGGAAGGTGTGTTTATGCATCAACTTTGGAAAGAAAATCGTTTGAAACGGAGAGCAGTCTGCACACAATGATGATACATGAGCAATTAAGGAGCTCGATAAGACCTTTTGTTCAATATCTGCTACGGAAATGTTCATTATTAATACTGAAACGCTACTTTGTGTTTTTTGTGTCTTTGTACTCACATTCACTGATGTCACCGTACCGTTTGACAGTATCATCTACAGCAGGGACCTTTGGCCCACTCATCCTCAGAGCTCACACACTTATCTATTTTTACTGTTAGATCAAAAAACTACAACGCTTCTTTAGGTACGGAAATCAGCAAATGGTACAAACCATGACAATAGATTATATATATATTTTAAAAAAAAGATTCCCGAACACCATCCTCCGTATTCTTCAGTTTTTTTTTAACCATTGCATTTATTTTTGCTGAAATTGGTTTTCATGATTGAAAATTTTAAGGATGTATATTTTTACCAATGGTGCACTGGACCTGAAGCTGGTTTAAGTCCTATTCATGTGAAGTTTTGACTTTGGTTAATAATGAATCAACCAAGCAAAGCAAATGTAATCACGGAGTCCCTCAAGGTTCGGTGCTTGAACCAGGATTATTCACCTTATATATGCTCCCTTTAAGAAACATTGTTAGGAAGCTCTCAAACTTTGTTATGCAGATAAGATAGGATAAACCTTGGGAGCCTTCAGATGACACGCACTTATAATTATCAGGGAAACCAGGTGAAAGAGGAGCTGCTCATTCCTGCTGCTGAATTCAGGTGGAACTAAAGTTATTGTTTTGGGACCCAGACACCTCAAAAATGCATTATATAATAATATAAGCAATCTGAATTGCATTATCTTGGCCTCCAGCATCACCATAACATATCAGGGAGTCAGTTTGATCCTGATGTGTCCTTCATCAAGCTCATAAACAGATTTTTTAGTTTGCATTCTCTCGTCTGTGTAATATATCCAAAAAAATCTCAATCGTCTGAAAAATGTATAAAACTCTTTACGGTCAGGCACTGATGCATCTTAAAGAGATTATAGTTCAATACCATCCAGCCAGGGCGTCACGTTCCAAGGATGCAGGGTTATTTGTAGTCCCAAGAGTCTTCAAAGGTAGAACGGGAGCCTTCAGTTATCAGGAAGTGGGGCCATCTCCAAGTCTCCTTTCAAAGTGTGGAACTCCTGTTATCACATTTCAGAGTCGGCTTAAGCCTCCCTTTTTGACCAAGCTCATAATTAAGCCTGGTTTAGGCTAACTCTTGGCTATGCTGCTTAGATAGCAAGGGGATTTCCCATGATTCTCTCTCGCTACCTCTCCCCACACATCCATGTCACACATGCATGTTACTAACTTGACCTCTTCCCTAAAGTCTTTGTGCACTATCATCCTGCAGGGTCCGTTGGGTCACGACTTCCAATGTTTAATATCCACCCACAGGTGAAAGGATAGCATCAACAAAATCCCAGGGCAAGTTAACGCCTCACTATTACACAAATACATGTAGGCTTTTTCAACAAACATGCTCACGTTTGGGGCTAATGGCCTTCATCAGAGCATGATGGGAGCATTAAAAGGGACATGGCCAAGTGAGCCTAGGGAAGACTGGACCACAGGGTCAGCCTCTCTGTGGGGTAATTATCTGCCAGCCAGCTGCCATATAATTACCTAGAGGGAACTATGAGAAACACCGACGGGACTTCCCCCACACCGAGGCAGTGAGGCGAGGGGATCAGATCTATCGAGGGGTGAGCCACGCAAAAGAGCATGAGACCACTGATGAGTGAGTGCATCCATATCATGAAAAACAGAACTTACAGCCACTCGGTCAAGTCCCACTCCCAAAACCCACTCCCTACGCCAGGGTGAAGTCTCCACACTGCATAAATGGAGTTCACCCGGATAGAATATCTTCTCCTTGGTTCAGGATGTCCAGCAAATAGGTGGCCTTCAGGAAAAAAAAAAAAAATGCTGCTGTGGATATCGTCTGGGATCGAGCTTGTCTAACTAAATACTCTGATAAAAGCCCCTACTGAGGTGTGAGGGGGTCCATCTGAAGTACATCCTCTCAGAGACTGGTGAAATATTTCAGAGACAGATCCCAGGTCCCATTTCCTTTCAGCAGACCCCCTTCAGAGAGAGTGGAGAGGTGTGTTGAGGTTCTCCTCAACTATGATTTTTGACTTTGACTCGCCCTTCACAGACTTGAGACTTGACTTGCAAAAAAAAAGGATTTCTGGACATCTCTGCTTTCCAATGCAGCCCAGAATCGATCCGAACGAATGTCTCCTAATACACAGTATTGATGTTTGCCGGTAATGAGATACGCCTGACCATTGACCACTGTCTCGGCTCTGGTCTGCTCAGGGATATGGCGAGAAATATTTTAAAAATGAAATAGCGTTGCGTGAAGGCTGCTGTCCATGCGTCCCAGCTACAGTAAAAATAACTTTAGCTTGATTCTTTATTATCTCATCATGATATCAGGGGAAATGTATGGCTTGTGTGTGTGTATTCTTTCAAAACATCGCTTCAAACGAAGTCCCAGCTCTGACAACAGATTTTTCATTTTTGCAAGGAAATGAGGACATATTTCAGAAATTATTGAGGGTGAATAAGCTTCATTCTGTCCAGCTGAGAACAATTATGCGGTGAAATATGAATTGCGTCTGCTCAGTGTTTACCAGCGCTGTGGAGCTGCTTCCTGATGAATCAGAATCACCTGTTTCCCAGCCCATCTGAGACTGGACCATCCAAGCCGTGGATCATTATCTGGTCTGATTAGAACCGGATGGCTGCGGGCGTCCAACATAGGACTTTGCACCTGCTTCTTCTGCCAGATAAAACTTCCTGCTACTCCTTCATTTAGCTAGTTAGATGTTTTTTTCCATTCTTCTATCCCTCATTTAAGACTTTCAACAGTTTTTACTCTGCCTTCTCCTTTGAGATTTGATCCAAATGTAAAGTGCATTATAAATCAAATGTATTATTATTATTATTATAAATACAAAATAGTGAAAGCTAAGATCCAAAATGCACCTAAACATCAGAATCAGAATCAGAATCAGCTTCATTGGCCATGTATATGCATACAAGGAATTTGACTCCGCTTAACTGAGCTCTCACAGTACGAACGTCATATAAATAATTTTAAATTCAATGGACGAGGCAATAAACAAATGGAGGTGATCGTGTGAATTTAAGATTTTCAACACCCACTGTTGGCTGAGATGTAAATCAGGCTCATCATATCCAACCATCCACCCATCCATAGAAATCTATGTTTCATGTCAAAAAGCCCTATTGGTTGGACGGATGGAGAAACGGACGAGTCGCTAAACCGTCGATCGCAACTGGGTGGCCGATCTTTGTGGATTGTAAGAGTTGATCCCAAAGTGTTTTGCAGGAACAATATATATATATATATATATATATATATATACATATATTCAAATAAAACAATGTTTCACCCTATCAGAATAACGCGTCGTGCCTAATTCTTCGAGAAAGACAGACGAGGATCAAACCCGACAATCTAGAGGAAGTCGTAAAATGTTTCCGTAGGTGAACTTGCTTAAGGAATGATACTGGCGCCGCTTCTTCTCCTGCAGTTGCGGTCAATTAAATTAAATTAGATTAAAAAAGGTCTTTTTGACTGTTTGTTAAAAAAAAAAAAGAAAAAAGAAAAAACAGGAACTAAAAATTAGCATTTAAACTATTGTGGACGTTATTTTCTTATATTTCAGAAAAGTATATTTAGGCCGGTTGGACCAACTGTTAAGAAGTTATTGTTACATTTATTTAAAAAAATAAAGGACCCAAATGCAAAACACACAAGATGAGGTGAACAAAATAATGTTGAATAAACAGACAAACTATAAACAAAAGGCAAAATAATAGCCAGTAAAAGTAAAAAGTAAAAAAAAATAAAAAAAATGAAAGTACCAAATGATAATGCACAAGGGGAGCAAAAACTTACAGACTGGATAACGGGAGCCCAAAGGAGCAAGACGTAAGAAGTAGTCGCAGTGAGATAAACAATAAACAGAGTCAATAACAATAATCCTACAAAATAAAGAAGAAAACCATAAGAGTTACAGCCGAAAAACTAATTTTTGGGGGGGAAAATAAAAGTAAAAGAGTAAAAATGAAACTATTAGAGTAAAATATAAAACATACAAGATAAATCTGCTGGAGTGGATTCATAAGCAACTCATTTGTACTGAATAGAACACTGGTTGAGAAAACAAGGCCTGAAAACTGTTCTTTTGGATAAACCTCCCTCTAGTGGCTGATATATGCAACAGACTTCCCCCAAAACCCAACCAGTTCTTCCTCACACTCAGCACCTCGCACGATGAAGATTTGTGATATCCACGGCTTCTCTTGGATATAATTCTATTGTTTTTCTTGCGGTCACACACTCAGACATGTGCACACAAATGGAACATGAGAGAAGAAATGAAAAACAAGAATGCCCCCACACACATAGAAGCAAAAAAACACACAAGCAGGCGGCGGCAGTGAAGAGGGCAGCCTAACCTTGCTGTGTGTTCTGTGTATCAGATTTAAATGTGCTGCTCACTTTGCCACTTTGGATCCCGCTGTGATTAAAGCATTTTTAGAGACATGACTCCTTCACTCGCTGTGAAAATCTGCTTAGAATCCCACTGCAGGTGGAGACACTGGCATTTCAATGACATTGTGAGAATTATGAACGTGTTCGTGAGTGTGTTTACTTTCTACAAACCCTTTGTGTGTGTGTGTGTGCCTGCACAGCATGTGTGAGTCTGATTTCTGAGGGTGGGTGTGTTTTTGTGCATACGTTAGGAGGCTAAAATTGTTGCTGCAGGGTATAAATGTATCACAAAGACGCAGGTGGATTCATTTAGAAGCATCTCCTTCTGCACAGCAGCCATGGTGCCCATCTATATGAACCTATCTTTCAGGTCTATAAAACAGCCTTAACAACGTCTCGGATTCGTCAACATGCAGTATTTTGACCTCTTATATTTACTTTAAGTCATTCAAACTCATTTGTGAAATGTTGTGTGTCATATATCTGGGCGGCGACAGATATTAGCAACTCCATGAATGGTTTATGACACAGACACAACAAAGGAAGAAGAAGCCAGAGACTCAAATAGAGAGAGAGAGAGAGAGAGAGAGAGAGAGAGAGAGAGAGAGAGAGAGTGCTTGAAGATAGCCAAACAATTTTCAAGACCAGCAACTTTCAAGTCTATAAAAATTGATCTGTTTGTCATGAGAGGAGACCCATTTGGGATTCCTCGAGCGTGAAATCTTTGTGAAATGGGTGTATCAATCAGAAAAAAAGACAGATTGAAAAATGATAGAGTGAAAGAGAGATGAGAACGAAGTGAGCTCAAGAGCCGGAGAGGGAAGAAATAAAAGACAATTTTTGCTATAATTTAGTCATTGCTCCAGCTTTCCAAAATCCTCTCATAAACTAAGTCGGTCTTCCATCGCGCTCTCTAAGCGAAGAGCATCAGAATAGTGTTTTTCATGAAAAAAAAAGGGCTCCCCTACTGAGTGAAATATGATATGCAGAAGAAAAATCTCCTCAGAAGGTCCAACTGTCCTTTTTCTGAAGCATTGAATGAAGTCATGAACCGTGTGATGTGGAGTTTCTGGTTGATATTGATGCTGAAGTAGCATTACTAGCTTATTGCTACATAATACATACTATGTTAATGGTCTTAATGAACCCTGTAATTTCTTCCAGCAGGATAAAGCCGGCATTAATACCAAGCTGTTACATTACAAACATCCCAATAACATCTCTGATCACATGATAGATGCCATCTCCTGATTAAATCATATCAAATATTCGTTCATTTTGCCCATCACACAGCTGTTCCAATTAAATGTGCCGCCCCATGTAAACACCAGACTCCAGAAAATATCAGCTCGTGTAAACAGTCGACACAAAATCTTCAATCAGAAAGAAGATGAGCGTCTGTGGAAACCCAGAAACTAAACCTATTACCGGCCCAGCCAGATGGAGATCTCATAGAGGAAGTAGAGTATGACTATTCCATCTGAAATGTGGCCCTAAAAACGGTCTGTAACTGTGGTCAGTGCTGCTTCTCCTCCAGCTGAAATGAAGAATGATCTCCCACCATTGGCACCTGCAGCTCTACTCTCTTCCCCCATTTGTCATCAGGCACAGAGAAAGAGAGAGAGAGAGAGAGAGCACCTGAAAATCAGTCTGGTGGTAGAGATATAATTGCTTTCTTGTCTTTGTCGGTTCCCTCCCAAAAGGAGGAGGCATAGCTGTGAGTGACTGAGGTTATCTTCTTTGGACTATCTGCTGAAGAAGCACATTAATGAATAGTGCATTAAAAGTTTGAGACTCTACCGCACGAAAGAGAAAGGAAAAAAAAAACTAGCACTATCTTTCCTGCAACTACTGTAATTTAAAAACACAATAGCCACAATGCTATCCAGAAAATAAAGGCCTTCAGGCACAGTGAGCTAAAAAACGGGTTTTTTGGGTTTTTTTTTTATCTCAAACAAAGCAGAGAAAATTCATGATCCATTTATTTATGGTTACAGCCTAATTGATTCATTCCACAGTACTTTTCTTCACCAATACAGATTTTCCTCCTCAGGGAAACAAACCATATGCAAATATGGATTCAGGTAAACACAGAGATTGCCAAAAGGGAAGTGATGCCCGACCCAACAATTTAAACCACAAAGAACTGCAGTGCCATTTATATAAATAAAACAGGATTAATAAAAAAAAAAAAAAGTGAGGAATTCAAAAATGTTAAGGAATTGTTTTTTCTGGAGCCGAGTAGAAGACGTTGAACTTGAGAGCTAACCTGTGATAACGAGTTCGGTGGCTCTCTGATCTAAAAACCCAATTACTGTAGCGTGAATGTGTGCTTAATTAGCCATGTATGATGGGCTTCACATCCATTACGTGGCTAATTTCCATCACATCATGCTGAATATAACACACCATCACTCTGTGGAGTCTGCATCATTGCATCAGATGATACAATTTCCTTGTGAATCATCTGGATGGCCAAAAGATTGATTGGTGAGGGACTAAATATGAACATGTGTGTGTGAGATGGAGTCCAGAGGGGACAATCAGAGTTATATTTCTTACCCCTGGGCGTATATGAACTGATATGACAAAGTAGCCGTAGCAACACCCAGCAGGAAAGGATCAAATGTCTTCACCGAGTAAATGTTTTGATTTCAATAAGTGTGTCAGAACTTCACCAGACAAATCCTCTCTCCTCTCTACCCCCATTGATGACGGTGCTGGCTTTGTGCAATCCTGAAGATTGATCGTTTATGAAGAGACCCTCATTTTACTTTGTTTATGTAGCAGTGTTACTGCTCAAACATTGAACTGCTATTTTCTAATCCTTTTTTAAAAATATGTGGAGAGGCCATATGAGGGGTCAGGTTTGAGTATTTCCCGTGAACACGAACACGTTCAAACCCTCCCCTGTGGTCAGGGGCTCTGGGGAGAGGCCAAAAGAATGAGGTAAAGGATACAAGCAGCTGAAATGAGCTTCCTTCCTGTGGTGGCTTGGCTCAGCCGTAGAGATAAGGTGAAGAGAAGGAACATCCAGAAAGAGCTCGGCGTGGAACTGCTGCTCCTTGAAGACAAAATGTGTCAGTTGAAGTGGCTTAGGCATTTGATCTATTTGCCTACAGGACGCCTCCCTTTGGAGGTTTTCAAGGAGTGTCCAACATTGTGTGTTGGACACCCTGTCTCCTTTGACACCGGGTACACCCTGTGTCTCCTCGGAAACCACCTGGATGAGCTGGAGAGTGCTGCTGGGGAAAGACACGCATGAAATGCCTTTCTTAGCCTGTTGCCAATGAGACCCGACCCGAGCCCCCCGCCCCTAAGATGTCCATATGACATATTCAGTTACAGTGACAGCACCACCTGCTGGCAACAGGAGGTAGGCCTTAGGTGACAATTATCATTGGAAAATTGGGAAGTTTATGCAGTCGTTTCCTTACGCAGTGTCAGTAAGGTAGGACCGGTCCAGCCCATGTTTACATGCTGGTGATCGCAAACTCAGTTGTGGTTGGCGCACGCATGGTCTGACCGGCGTGAGGGCCCGTTCAACGCCGTGTTTTTATAAACACGCAGCATGTGCGTGTTTTGCATGTGGCAAATATTTTATAATCAGAATTACATCGTATTGTGACTCATGGATCATATCGATTCCATGCCCCACCCCCACCACACCCCGCCTTTATGTTAATACTATGCAAACCTAAAAATTCCCCCTCCTGACACCATCCACTAATTCACTCCCGTATTTGCTCTTCCAGGATGCCACAACAGAGTTCTCTCCTGATGAACCTGAAGAAAAGAATAGCTATGAGTAGAATTCACATCGGCTGGCCCATGTGAGGTAGAAGAGACTGTCATTATGCTGTTCACTGGAGCAGCAATATCTGGAGCTGCTCGGGGACATCGGGTGCCTGAGCATAGCCGGTCTGCCCGCCTGTCTTCCTGCCCGCCTCTGACTGACTCTCTCTCTACTACCTGTCTTTCTGCATGGCTGCATGAATGTCTCTCTGCTTGTCAGATTATCTCCCTCTCTCCTTGTCTTGTGTGTACGATGCACGAGCTGCACCCCAGGGATCGGGCTCTCAGCTCACAGGCAGGATGGCAGATAATAGGAGCTTCCCCGGAAGATTACTGGTCCTTGTTCTGTCCCCCATCAGACTCTCAGTTTCCTGCTTGGTAAGGTTGTCGAAGCAATTAAACCGTCTCCCCCTCTGTCACAGTTCCTATCACCTTCTTTATTTTTATTCTTTCCTTTCCACACCCTTCATCTTTGTCCTCGTTTTCTCCTCCTACTGTATGTTATATATATATACATACATATTGGGAAAGGTTTCAGAAACAGAAAATTCAACACCAGCCTCATCCTCATTCCTTTTTATCCTTGACCTGATAAATTATTAGAATTAAAAAATTAACAAAAAATGGGTGTCTACCCGTAATAGTTAAACTAGACACACCGGCATTATATTCTTACAGGAAATGGAGTTCATTATTGTTTTCCTGGTCAGCAACTTTTCTGTTTTAGCTCGTCTCTAATCATTCTCATAGCGTTCCACGGAAGCCATTTTCAAAGACAGTCCCTAAAAATGTGCTGTATGTGAATTTTCTCACATCAACTTTTGGACTCGCCTCAGCAAGTCACCAGGTGAATCCTTTAGCGTCAAGAACAACTTAACTTAGTTTTGAAAGACTTATGAGAAAATGTATGTAAAAGGTATTTAGGGTTATCTCTTTGAATAAATGGAATACATTATTCATAACTTTTTTTTTAATGTACTTTCAGCTGGAAGCAAAAATATTTTTTTAATGTTTTGTTTTTGAAAAATAAATTTTTATCTCCACAGGAACAAGTTCTTATTTTCATCTGGAGGCTGCCATGTTCATACAGACGTTGGGAAAGGGATTTCGCGTTTTAAGTTGTTACTGTGTTCTCACGAATGGAGGATCATACTCCATCCATAGAGCAAGAAAAAGCAACAAAGCGCCAAGCCTCGCTATCAAGAAGACTCATAAAAGTTGTATATTTAAATGGAGGTATTTGGCCAGCAGCCCGGAGGATTCAACTCGGCTTGACGCTGCTAGCCTCTCCTTCCCAGCAGCCGCACAGGAAGCTGACAGCATTAGCTGTGACCTTTAGGGCGCCCCATCCCCGCCTGGACGTAACCGCCTCCTGGGATAGTGGGCTAACAGCCCGCCATATCTCCGTCACTCAAGAACCGGCAGCTGTCCATGGCAGATCGAGTTGATTTCAGCGGGTGAATTGGACCGACCTCACTGGAACGAGCATTTGTTTCCTGGTCACAGTTCCTCTCTGGTTGTGATCCGGGTCAGCTAAGGAAAAATTCAGGTTGAGAAGTAGAGGGAGAGATCTTACAGTGCCCCCATTGTTTTGGTTTTATCAGAGATTTATCACAAGTGTCCAGGAGAAGGTAAAAAATGCACATAAAATAAAAGTCCTAGGGGCTTAAAAACATAATCATAAATGAACAAATGAACATCACAAACAACGGTATCTGGACAAATCGATTAATAGAACAATGGAGCACTTGCCACTGGTAGTTATGTTCCATAACATTTTTTATTCCACCCTGCACTGTCAGTTTTCTTTACTGTATATTAAAAGAGCTTTGTGAAATGTGTAAAAACGGAGGAGAATTGTTAAATATGCCTTCACCGAGCCTACAGTTAAAGCAGCAGCGCCGAGATCATATTTAAACAGATGACATTTATTAAATAAAGCTAATGGGCATTCTTTATATGTAATTAAAAACTCCTCTTTTAAATAGAGTTAATCAAAGGGAATTTTTAAATCTTCCTCTACCTCAGGGCTGCTGTGGGCCCAATGGGCCTCATCCTGACAGCTAATGAAATCGCACCTGGCACCCGTAGTCTACCGTTATTAGTGAAAGCACTAGAAAACTGTGCCTGCTGGGTCTGTATCTGCCGCGATCTTACTATCACTCAATACACCAGGGCTACAACTCCTCTTACAGGTTCCTGCGTGTGTGTGTGTGTGTGTGTGTGTGTGTGTGTGTGTGTGTGTGTAGTGGTGGTGGGTCCGGGTGTCATGTGTGCCATGATACTCACAGTAGCTCTAATTCCAGCTATTAAACCTCCAGAGACCATCTCAGGTGAGTCAGCGTGGTTAATGAGGAGAGAACAGTGAGATAAATGAGATTTTGTATTTCACATGTTGGATCAATGATGGAATGATGTTAGATGTTCACATAGCCTAGTAATGTTCCTCCTGACCCTTGTCCTGAGAGCGTTAAAGGGGGTATTACGTCAAAAATGATTTTTTTGGGTACTTATTAGGTCACTGATTATAACAGCAAACTGGACCTATGCTGTTGTTCCAAACAGCAAAAGTATACCCCCAAAAATCCAACGGTCCCCTGCATTGTACAAGCAAGACCCCTGATGGATTTTCTGAAATGAATCATGGATTTGTATCCAGAAACCAAATTTGGATTAAATCAGACCAATTGTAAGGAAGTCCTGTCCCAAAAAAACTGCGTTTTTTATTTAAAAAAAACTCCCCCTAGTCACTGAAATACAAACTTTTAGAGTACAGTATGATCCACAAGATTTTGCTGAGTTGATTCATATGCACCAAATTTGGACAAAATTCTACCAATACTTTTTAAAAATAAAGCTCCCCTTGCCTTGGAAATATGTAAACGTCTTTTCATAAAATCAACCGTTGATTTGATTTAATCCACTCAATGAGATATACGTTGTATATATATAAATACTATTTTTCACTGTTACATCATTCAATTTTGGACATAACTTCACATTTAATCTGAGGAGTTCAGTCAGAGGGGTTGCTTGTACAACACAGGGGATTTGGGGCTTTTGGGGAATATACCCTTGCTGTTGGGGGTGACAGTATAGGCCTGGTTGTATAGAATTTTTTTGTAAATTAAGTACCATGTTGCTGCCATTGGTTACAATGCACCGCTAACTTAATTAAAGTCTGGAGGACATAAAGATTCTATAAGACGTCAAAACAGTGATTACGTCCAACAGTAGCGATGAGACTGAAAGCCCAGCTGATGAGACCTATGCTGGGGATGTGGATTCTAATAGAGCCAAATCTAGTACCACCTGGAGCAGGTAAGAGAAAGCGCCAACGCCACCTCAGGCCACGCCAACTCAGCCCAGTGCCGACTAAGACCATGCCCACTTAGCGCCAATGCCACCTCAGAGCGCGCCAACTCAGCGAGGTCTGAGGTCATCAACTTCAGGCTTTTATTCATAGTGAAGCTGAGAATTAAGTTTTGGGACTTGATAAATATGTTGGAGTCGAGGTACAGTATACCAAATAAACAGTTTCACATTTTAGAGTCGGCTTAATTAAGCCTCCCTTTTTGACCAAGCTCATAATTAAGCCTGGTTTAGGCTAACTCTTGGCTATGCTGCTTAGATAGCAAGGGGATTTCCCATGATACTCTCTTGCTACCTCTCCCCACACATCCATGTCACACATGCATGTTACTAACTTGACCTCTTCCCTAAAGTCTTTGTGCACTATCATCCTGCAGGGTCCGTTGGGTCACGACTTC